>JAKOGI010005153.1:0-15822 GCA_029747015.1 Carnegiea gigantea | reverse complement strand
TTCATCCTCTGGCGGTTCTGGTTACCAAGTTCGATGCCATGGCAAGGGGAGGTAGAAGGGGATGCTCAAAGCAGCAAAATGTTCCCATGAGTCCTGACAACACTGAAGTAACTCAAAAGGAAGCAATTGAACAAGAAGATGATACCATCAAAGAAGTATCCAATGAAATAGTAGCAGCAGAAATCGAGCTAGCAAGGGTTTCGAATCCAGCACTCGAGATGATAGACTCACCAGCACGACACGCAATTAGCACTTATGCTGCAATGATCGACCCTAATGAAGGTACATGCTTGACCTTCCATAGATCACAAGTGGTGAATGGTGTGAAATGTGTGGAAATCAGCTGTTTTGTGTTCAGTACTGGGAGCAAACCCTCTACTAGAGGTGATTGAGGGCTTTATTAAACGAATATGGAAAAATTTTGATTTTGATAAAATCTATTTGGTTAAGAAAGGAGTGTACCTTATTCGATTTCAGCATCTCTATGAACAAGCAATGGTGGTACAGAGAGGGGTGTACTATTTTAACAACAAGCCCTTCCTAGTAAAGGCCTGGAATGAGGAGATGGACATTAACACTACGACACTTGCTTCACTGCCAATTTGGGTTTGTTTCCAGGATTTGGATATAAAGTACTGGGGCTTAGACATCCTCAGTAAAATAGGTAGTGTGCTAGGCGTACCCATCAAGACAGACAAATATACTAGGAATAAGTCTTTTCTTAAGTATGCAAGACTACTCATAGAGATTCAGCTGACAGATAATTTCCCTGAGTATGTAGAGTTTGTGAATAAACATAATGTAGTGGTAAAGCAAAAGGTGGATTATGAATGGAAACCAATCAAATGTGGTCACTGTAAAATGTTTGGACATAATGGGGATTAATGTAGAAAGAAACCCCAAGCAAGACAAGAATGGAGGCCAATTACAAGACAGGCACCCCAAGAGATAGCCCCAATGGAACCCAGCACTGATATAGAAGGCTTTATTACAGTAAGGAGAAAGACAACAGCACTTGTTCTAGGATACAAGGGATAGCTTGCTCCTACGCTAGTCCAGAACTCATTTGACAGCCTGTCTGAAATAGAATGTCCTGCAATCTTACCTCACAGTACTGAAGGAGGGGATCTCCCCTCATGGATAGAAGCTACAGCTAGAGTATTAGGGGCCTCAATTAGCCCAATAAGTAAGAAGATGTTAAAATCTTCCTGCAGGGGAAGCAGATTGGTTTTGTGGGACTTTTGGAAACTAAGGTTAAGGAGGAAAAGGTAGAGAGGATAGCCAACAATATATTTCAGGGATGGAACTGGCATCATAATTTCACCCCCAACATTAAAAGGAGGATTTGGATTGCCTGGAAGCCAAGTAGATATACTGTAAATATTCTTTCTTAGTCTGACCAGTTTATTCATTGCAAGGCAATTCAGACCAACACTATGAAAAGTTTTTACATCACACTTGTTTATGGGGCTAATCAAGAGATGCAAAGGAGGAATTTATGGGATAACCTAAAGCAAATTGCCAAAGATATGGAAGAGGCTTGGTGTATTTTAGGGGACTTTAATGCTATACTACATGCAGGAGATAGAATGGGTGGGATAGAGGTACAGCTTCATGAGGTGCAAAGTTTTAATGACTGCATCACAGAACGTGAGCTACAGGAGGTGAGAAGCATTGGCCCCTACTATACTTGGACAAACAAAACCATTTGGACAAGAATAGACAGGGCTTTTGTGAATGCATATTGATACTCTCCCTTTGATTTTTGTCAAGTAATCTACATGGCAAATACCTTGTCAGACCATAATGCATTGGTGATGGATTTTCCATGGTGTCCTAAACCAAGACCTACTTTTCAATTCCATGACATGTGGGTAAGGGACCCTGAGTTTTTACCACTTATAACATCAATTTACTCTCAGCTCAGTCATAAAAACCCTATTATCAATCTGAAGGGGTTTTTGAAGAAGGCAAGAACAACACTCCAGAAGCTAAATAAGAATAAATTTGCAGACTTAAGAACACAGCTATGCAAAGCCGGGGCAGACTTAGAGGGTGTCCAGTTAATGTTTTCATAGCACCCTGAGGATCATCAATGGAGACATAAAGCAGACATGACAAGGGCACACTATGTACATATTTTATCTTCAGTGATTGATATCATTAGGTAACAAAGTAAAGCTGAGTGGATTGGCTATGGTGATGACTGTGCAAGATACTTTTTTGCCAAAATCAAGTAAAGGAAAACTGCCATTTATATTCACTCCATTCAGGATGATCAAGGACAAACAAGGCAAGGGTTTGCAGAGGTCAAAGAGGTTATGCATCAATACCATAAAGGCCTCTTGGGAAACCAACTCACAGTAAGGCAGCAAATTGACCCCAATGTTATTGCCAAGGGAAATACTTTGATAGTTGAGCAATAGATAAATCTTTGTAAACCTTTTACAGACTAAGAAATCAAGTCAGTGATGTTCTCTATACCAAACACCAAATCCCCAGGGCTAGATGGCTTCAGCAGTGGCTTTTTCAAAAACACTTGGCAAATTACAGGGGAGCTGGTTAGAGGGTTCATTAAACACTTCTTTTAGATAGGACAAATGCCAGGTTTCATAGGAGAAACCAAATTGGTCTTGATCCCAAAAGTCCCTAACCCCACAAAAGCCAAGGAGTTTAGGCCAATATCCTATTGTAATGTAATATACAAATGTGTGGCTAAACTTCTCTGTATAAGGCGAAAGGAGGTGCTACCACACCTGATACATCAATATCAAGGGGCCTTTGTGAAGGGAAGGGAGCTGCTTTTCAACATCCTCATCTGTCAGGACATTGCCAGGGGATATTCAAGGAAAGGGATCTCCCCAAGATGCATTATGAAAATTGATCTTCAAAAGGCATTTGATTCTGTTCATTGGGACTTCTTGAAAGAATTGCTATATCATCTGAAATTCCCTAAATAATTTATCACTTGGATTATGGCTTGCATCACATCTGTCACCTACAAAGTGAATGTCAATGGGCAGTAAGGAGAGGTATTTGATGGGGGGAGAGGACTAAAGCAAGGGGACCCTTTGTCCCCACTGCTGTTTGTCTTATCCATTGAGTATTTTACAAGACTCATGAAGATAGCAGGAGAACATCCTTAATTTAAGTTCTACCCCACATATAGACAGAGCAAATTGAATCATTTGATGTTTGCAGATGATGTAATCATCTTCAGTAAGGCCCATGTACCAACTTCACAAATTATTAAAAACACTCTTGAGGAATTCTACCAAGTGACATGACTGAAGGCTAACCAGGACAAGTCACAGCTAGTGTGTGGAGGATGCACTTCACCCTCAAAACAACAATGTCTTGATCTTATATGGTATAAAGAGAGGACTTTGCCTATGAGATATCTTGAAGTCCCCATCACTGCATCAAGCTAAGCAAGTTTGAGTGTCGTACCTTGGTGGAGAAGATAACAGGCAAGATTAAGCAATGGTCAACAAGAAATCTATCCTTTGCAGGCAGAGCACAGCTTATCAACACTGTAATCTTTGGTATGTTTGGTTTCAGGGCTTCCATTTTCATCATGCCACAAGAAGTCCTTGATAAAGTCAATCAGATATGTAGGAATTATCTTTAGGGGGGTCTGCAGAGTACAAAAGGCCTCCATCCATCTCATGGAGCATAGTTTGCACACCCAAAAAGTATGGTGGATTAGGTGTAGAACCTAGCTGCATGGAACAAAGCTTGTATAGCTAATGTAATAGCCTGATCCTAAATCATGTTTATTTATTTAATTAAGTTGTGTTATTAATTTTTCGCATTTATTTATCTCAGTTAATCATCCCGGTTGGGAGAATTCAATTTTGGGCCCCACTTTGCAATTCAAGTTTCATTTACCGTATTAATTTCGGAAAAATTGATAGTAGGCCTCGATAATTATGATTTAAAAGATTAAATTATTTTTCATAATATCACATTTAATCTCGAGCTTTGGAAAAAAAATAATAAAAAAATTTTAAGCGTACTCGATTTGAGCTAGTTTTCGAACCCGAGCCCGTTTAAGGCCAATTTTGGCCCACCAAGACTTGATCCTATTTATTTGCCTAATTACCCTTCATTAGGCCTAATCTATACTTCGGAAAAGTGGCTTTTTAAGCCTTAAATTTCAGCTAAGCATTTCTTTTCTTCATTTGCCACCAAGTATTTACAAGACACTTTCTCTCTCTAGTTTTCTCTCCTCCTTCTCTCTACCCACGGCAGTAGCCCCCCTCCCAGCCTTATTATGGTGTTTTCCAGCCACTTTTTGGCCACTCTTTGGCAAGGATTTCAATCCCCAACAACCTCCCTTCGTTAGCTACCATCTCCCATCCTCAAAATCACCAAACCTCATCTCCACCTCCACCTTTTTTCAAGATCAAAGTAAGTAGCTTTAACTTGTTCTTTGGATTTTTGGTTTTTGCTTCTTGTTTGGTTGTTTTAATGGTGGATCATGTTGTTTTGATTGAATTAAGAGTTATCTTGGTGATTGATCATGATGGAGTTAAGGTTGGATCATGCTAGGGTTAGGGTTACATCTAATCATGCAAGCTTCATATTAAAGTGTTGGATTTTGATTATTTTATCCTTGATTTTGATCATATTTTAATTTATTGAAGTTAATTATGATGTTTATGGTGTTTTGAAATGATGGAAGTGAGTTCAAGTTGTCCTTAAGTTAGGGTTTTGTCCAAGAATGCATGGTTTGAACCAAACTAGTATTAAACTTGAAGTATGTGCATATGTGACTAGAAAATGAGCTTTATTGGATATGAATATGAAGTGGAATTGAGTGTGGTGTTTTTCAATGATGTTGGGATGGACCAAAGTGTGTTTATATGCTTTTAAGTAATGATTTACGTTGAGGATTGGTGTGAAAAGTGAGGGAACAAGCTCAAACAGTGAGGCTGGAATTTTCAGAAAAACAAGACAAACTTTGGGATGAAACTGGTAATGATCGGCCCTGCCAAAAATTATGATTTTTGGTGGACAGATAGGTCAGTATGTTGGCTTTAAAATGCATTTTGAATCACCTTAATATGAGTTTTGTGGAAAACGTTACAGTCGTTTTGCTACGACTGTGCAGATTGAACTGAAATTATGCACGTCTATGTTCTACCCTAATTTTTGGTACCTCACTATGTAAATCATGCTTTGTGTCCTAAATAAAAGTTTTAGTCGACATTATGAAATTTCATATTGGGGTTTTACATCTTATTTGGAGGTCGGGAGTGAAAGATATGGATTTTCTAATGCAGACCATCAAACGATAACATGAGTGAATACAGAAATCGTGACATTTGAAAATATTTTTAGAAGTTTCTATATAATTATGGTATTGCAAGGAAATTACAAAGCGTAGTGAGTTCAACAAGTTTGATTATATGTAGAAGCTTACTTGGGTTTGAAAACCGAGTTAAGTGAGCATGAAAATGAAGTTTGAGAAGTGGGCACAGTAATGACTTAAATTAGTATCTATCGGATCAACTGAGGATATTTGAGCCTTTTATGAACCTCACAACACCCCTCATGGCATTGAGCCTTCTATTATCCTTTTCAGAGGCATTAACCATTCTATTATCCATTTTAGAAGCATCACACTTTCCATTATCCATTTCAGAAATATCAGAAAGCCATATTTCATTTATATCAATTAAAATCTTCTCATTATCATCTCAATTTTTCCAATTTGGTCTATTTTGTTTCAGTTTGTTGTAATTCAAGTTTAATAACCCTAACTGATTTATTTTTCAGATCATTTTGATTTAACTTGCTTGACATTGGATTATTGGGATTGTAGAAATCTTTTTGATTAATCAATTTCCATTAAAGTTACAAATTATGGGTGTGAATATTGTTTACTAACTGTATTTACCTATAATTACATTTCTTTAATAGAATTGAGGCCTAATCTATCATTTTCCTTTGTGAAATATCAAGTGAAATATTATTTTAAGGACTTTAGATACGTCCATTGCCTGTATCTTTAGAAATCAGAGTGTTTTTATCAATGTTATCATGTTTTGGTAAGTACATCAATGAATCAGTTTACATAATAATTTATCAGTTAGTTAGTGACCCCGTCAGTTATCATCTATAGGGCATTCGCCCTTCAGTTACCCGCGTGGCTTCAGGCCAGGTCCCCCGTCGGCTTGGCAGGTGTACACCTATCTATAGATCGTAACAGTATCAAGGGGTTCACTATCAGATAATAGTTAGCAATGCAGTTTTATATTCATCTCATTCCCTATTGTGACCTTTAATGAATTGCAAAACGGGCCCAATCAGTGTTTTAATGATCATTTAACAATTCAAGAATGCATGTACTGAGCTTCGGCTCACAGTTCGAAATATTTTTCATGATTTGTTTTAAGCAAATGCTCAGAGAATTGCTCTCATGCTAGCAAAGAAGCAGAAGAGAATAAGTTGAGTAAGAAAATCTGTATGAATCAGCGGTGATACAGTATATGTAGACTTTAAAGCTGTATTCTGAATTCTTCGGTGTATGAGGATGTAGATTACATGGTGAATTTTCTTAACTATGGTTTATAAACCTTACATTGCTTAATACTTGATTGCGAATGGATGATCATGTGTGAATGTGTATGGTTGAGGTTATGCTTAACTGTGTTATTCCAGGACACATACTTCAAGCCTTGTCTTTTCCCCTTCGTTGGATTTATAAGATTATAATTGAGTGATTTATTAAGGAGAATATAAACAGTAAAACATGTTTAATTTAGGGCGTTACAGATTTGGTATCAGAGCCAGGTTGAGATTTTCTTTATGGGATATAGAGTATGGAGTTAAGCTACTGAGAAATTGGTTAGTGAGGACTGAAGATTATTATGATATCCTTGGAGATTTGTGGCACTGGTAATGTCTGCTTATCTCACATATATTCTACTCGTATATTCTTCTTTGTCAGATGGATCCATACAATGTGTATATAGTTTGATTTCGAGTATCAGATTCAAGGGTAATTTTGAACAACAAGTTAAAGGTGTTCCAATGCATTTAGGTCTGTATGGCCATATGAGCCACCCATCTGAATGGTATATCGTCCTTTTAGTGGGAATTGTTTATTTTTGGGATCTAAAACCTTATACTCCGGGTGTGTAGCCCGTAGAGTTGTGGTCCCCGGTGTGTAGCCGTTGAGCTTGATTTGATATTCTTTTATGCTTTTATTCAACGCAGGGGATGTGATGTAAGGCTTTAAGCCTGGAAAATGGCCAATTTGCAGGCGAAACTCTGTCCGTTTCGCCCTAGAAATTTCGAAATCATTAACACTCGTAGCCCTAGGGTTGGAGGTTGTTACAGATGTGTCCTATGAAAGGCCCTTGACTCATTTTAAGGTTAAATGCATAGGGAAAACCAAGTATGGGCAGAATATACAAGTTTAATCAACTTGATAGTTTTGATCATTGCACAAGGACCGACTTCGAAGTAACTTTTGTTCATGATCAACATAATTTACGCAAGGGTTTCCTATCCTGAATTTAAGGTTAAGGAGATATCTTTCATATGAAACAAGCTTTAAGTGGAGTGGAGGTCACTTGGTTATTCAAAACTGCTGGACAAGTCAAAGTCTGCAAATTGGGCAGAATCCTAATGCATGGGTTTAGTCCACTTGCAGCCTATGCATTCCATCAGATAGAGATGTTTTAGTTAGTTTATGTCAAAGTATAAAAAGTAAGCTTTCCAATGACCCATGTTGCAGCACATTTGGAGAACAGTGATTAATGAAATTTAGCCTAGAAGTCTGATGGTATAGACTGTTCAAGTCAGTGGATACATACAACTTTGAGCTTATATTTCCTTATATTATGGATGTCATTTTGTGCATTTCTTGGATCCAAGTGGCAATTACTTCAATATGCTTCATCGATTGCAGATATTTTCTTCTGTAACTCAAGAATTTCATCTAAGTGAGCTATATGGGGGTTCTTGATGTAGTATTCCCTGAATTATAGGATTTTGGAGAGGCTTGTTCTATGGTACATAAGTTTGAAACCATTGACTACCGACGATTCCATACAAGAGAAACCAAGGACACATTAGAGAGATATTTTGCTTCAATCCATTGCAATTCAAGACTTGCTTCAATCCATTGCAATTGCCCAAACTCTTGCAAGCAGTCCATTGACTCCAACTCCATTTATGAAGTAGACATTACTCTAGAAAATATTTCACTGCACCTTCTGGTAACATACCATCTACCATTGTCCTTGTTGGATTATCAACTGTTGGACATTCCTCACTTTGACCAGGGGCTTCATCTTTTTGTCTTCATGGCATCTCCCCATCCAGTTGCATCATCATTCACTCTCATGTTACATCTTCTTCAGTTCTGGTCATCTTTTCTTATTTTTAAGAGTCCAATTGCTGCTAGTAGCTGGATTATGGTTGGGTTGCACCCATGTCAATAGATGATCATTTTGTAGCACGCCTGAACAGAAGGTGGATCTTAACTACACTTTGTATAGGGGTCGATTGTTATCAAACTTATGGAATCCATTGCTAAGGGGAACGCAATGTGTCTACCTTTTTGGCTGATTCAATCTAAGTTTCCTTCGGAAGATCACTTGTATAAAACTTAAGTTTGATAATCAAAATTTTTGCCATACATTTGGATTACATCAGTGAGAAATTTTGATGGGTTACTGCCCTTTGGAAAAACGCCTTCAGTTGATTCAGACTAAAGAACTCTAGAGTGGAAAGTATGACCCAGTGGAACTTGAAGAATGGATTCGAGGAATGGAGAAAAATTTCACTGTAATAGAGGTTCCAGGGGATAAAAAGGTGAACATTGGAACATTTTATCCGACGGGTGAAATCGATATTCGGTGGAGCACTCTTAAGAATAGGCTCTTAGGGCATGACTTCATTTGGAGCCGATTTGTGAAAGAACTAATTACACCGCTTCGGATTGCTAAGTGGGAACTAACAAATGCACGTGGTGTGGTAGCGCAGAGCACCTCATCGCTGCCTGCTCCCGAAAACTGAAGGTTGTAGATAAGGGCTCTCACTTTCAAGGCCTGCAGCTGTAGGAAGGGCTCATGTGTTAAGCAAGAAGGAAGCTGCCACCTCTGGTGCAGCACTGAAGCTCTCTTTTAATTTCGAAGCCATTTTGTGTATTGATTGATTTAGTTGCCACTCATTCATTTACATTCATACGATCTGCCATGCAAGTGAACCTTGAGATTAGGGAGGCAGAAACCAATTATGGAATCAAGTTATCCAACGACCCTAGAGTTAAATGTTCTACCTCTCATAAACATGTGTCAATTACAGTTGGCGAGATAGTATTCCCTGGAGTTTCGATTCTTTTTGACTCATTAGACTTTGATATCATTTCAGAAATGAGCTGGTTGTGTACTTGTGGGGTCAAGATAGATTGTGATTACCCTAAGGTTATTTCAAGATATGAACAAGGGGGAGAAATATGTTTTATGGGCAAAGAAAGGAAAAATCTTGTCCTTTAAATTCTATTACGAAAACCAATGAGCTCTTATGTCAAGGATATATTATGTATTAGTGTTATGCTAGTAACATTCAACCGAAGGAAGAAAAAGCAGAAGATATCCCTATAGTTTGTGAATTTAAAGATGTTTTCCTGAAAAGTTATCGGGACTGCTTCGCAAAGAGAAATTGATTTTGAGATTGAATTAATCCCTGATGCTCATCCTATCTCCAAAACCCATATCGTATGGCCCCAATTGAGTTTAAAGATCTGAAGATTCAGTTAGATGAGCTATTATAGAAAGTATTTATCAGACCATCCAAATGTTCCTCAATGGGATGCCTAGTTCTATTTGTAATGAAGAAGAATGAAACCTTGTGGTTATGTATTGTTTTTATAGAGCTGAACACGATCCCCATCAAAAATAAATACCCATCGCCCCAAGTAGGTGACTTATTTGCTCAACTGCAAAGAACATGAGTCGTATCTTAGATTGATTTGAGGTCAGGCTACCATCAACTTCGGATGATACCTGAAGCCATATCCAAAATTAAACTATGGACCATGTTTGGGTCACTATGAATTCACTGTGATACCTTTTGGCCTAATCAATGGCCCTGTAGCCTTTATGGATCTTATGAATAGAGTTTCATACCCTATTTAGACAAGTTTATGGAGGTGTTTATAAAAGATTTCTTGAAATACTCCAAGGACAGAGATGAGTATCCTATTCATTTGTGGATAGCGTTGCAGACATTGAGGGAACATCAATTACATGACAAATACAAGAAGCATGAGTACTGGTTAGAAGCAAATGTATTTTTGTAACATATGGTTCCAAAGGAAGAGATTAAGATTGAATTACAAAAGGTGAAAGCAGTTACAAAGTGCTCAAGACCCACCAATGCATTGAGATTAGAAACCATTTAAGTTTAGTAGGGAATCATCGAGTTCAGGAAGGATTTGACAAATATTGTCCTCCCTGACCAATTTGTTAAAGAAAACTATAAAGTTAGCAAGAAGATTAAACTGGTGGCTTATGTCTCCAACAACTCAAGCCTTATGAGAAGGATTACCTACCCATGATATGGAGTTAGCAGCTGTAGTTTTTGTAGTGAAAATTTGGAGACATTACTTATATAGAGTACCATGCAAAATCAATACTGATCATCTAAGCTTGAAGTATATCTTCTCTCAAAAGAAGCTCAGTTGACATGAAACATCAGTTGTGGCAGATCCATTGTCAACCAAGAAAGGGAAATGTTGTGGCAGACACCTTGAATAGGAAGGCACAACATACTGTGATTACTATAGTGATTAGTCAACTGAATCTCTTGAGAGAGCTTGAGGACTTAGACATTCAATTAGTGCCGCATAGAAAGGCGAATGTTCAACTGAATCTCACAGCCCTCCCTAATGGAGGCGCATGGACTTTGTCATGGGATTCCCTCAGATATAGTGTATGACCGAGATCAGAGATTTCAAGCCTGTTATGGCAAGCACTTCAAAGAGCCTTTAGAACTAGATTAAACTTTTACAGTTCTTATCATCTTGAAACAGATGGGCAAGCATCTAAAAATATCAATGGATCAACTCTTCTAAGTTGGAGCCTATAGTGCTTCACAACCTACGATCAACATTTGCATTTGAAGAAAGTATGGAACTCCCAGCAGTCAACGTTGTGATAGCACTAGCAGAGAATACTTAATTAAACATCAGGACAAACGGACGGCAGACATTCACAACAAATCATCTTATGCGTCATGAAGATCTTCTCCAGCGTTTAATAAGGTGACACATGTCATAAGATTCCTGAAAATATCCTATTGAAAGCGACAGAAACGATATATTGATAAAAGAAGGAGATTCCTGGACTTTCATGTATATAGCACGGTTCTTCAAAAAATTCCATCAATTAAGGATGTAAGGAGGTTGAACTGCAAACTAAATTGCGGTCAAGATCTTTTAGACCATGTCAGTTTATGAATGGCCAAATTGCATAGCTTGTCTACCAGGTTTGCCTATATAGCTCAAACACGCGCATGACGTGTTCCTTGCCTCACAACTCAAGTAGTACATTTCATATCCTAATCACGCTGTCATAAGCAAACCCATTGCGGTCATTGCGGGTCTTGTGCTTCAAGAGCACCCAATCCAGATATTATATCATAGGATTAAGCAGCTAAGCATTAAGCAGATATCTTTAACCAAATTACTTTGGGCAAATGATACCTCCTCAGAAGCTACTTGACAAACTGAGAAGCAAGTGAAAGCCAAGTATCCATACTTATTTGAAATAACTTTGCATGTTTTGATAAAGTTCATAAGTTTCGAGGACGAAACTCTTTAAGGGGGGAAGGTTGTAATAGCCCGACCCTAAATCATATTTATTTATTTAATTAAATTGTGTTATTAATTTTTCTCATTTATTTATCTCAGTTAATCATCCCGGTTGGGAGAATTCAATTTGGGCCCCAGTTTGCAATTCAAGTTTCATTTACCGTATTAATTTCGAAAAAATTGATAGTAGGCCTCGATAATTATGATTTAAAAAATTAAATTATTTTTTATGATATCACATTTAATCTCGAGCTTTGGGGAAAAAAAAATAAAAAAATTTCAAGCGCACTCGTTTTGAGCTAGTTTTCAAACCCGAGCCCGTTTAAGGCCAATTTTAGCCCCCCAAGACTTGACCCTATTTATTTGCCTAATTACCCTTAATTAGGCCTAATCTATACTTAGAAAAAGTGGCTTTTTAAACCTTAAATTTTAGCCAAGCATTTCTTTTCTTCATTTTCCACCAAGTATTTACAAGACACTTTCTCTCTCTAGTTTTCTCTCCTCCTTCTCTCTACCCACGGTAGCATCCCCCCTCCCAGCCCTATTATCGTGTTTTCCGACCACTCTCTGGTAAGGATTTCAATCCCCAACAACCTCCCTTCATTAGCTACCATCTCCCATCCTCAAAATCACCAAACCTCATCTCCACCTCCACCTTTTTTCAGGATCAAAGTAAGTAGCTTTATCTTGTTCTTTGAATTTTTGGTTTTTGCTTCTTGTTTGGTTGTTTTAATGGTGGATCATGTTGTTTTGATTGAATTAAGAGTTATCTTGGTGATTGATCATGGTGGAGTTGAGGTTGGATCATGCTAGGGTTGGGGTTACATCTAATCATGCAAGTTTCATGTTAAAGTGTTGGATTTTGATTGTTTTATCCTTGATTTTGATCATCTTTTAATCCATTGAAGTTTATTATGATATTTATGGTGTTTTGAAATGATAGGAGTGAGTTCAAGTTGGCCTTAAGTTAGGGTTTTGTCCAAGGGTTTGAACCAAACTAGTATTAAACTTGAAGTATGTGCATATGTGACTAGAAAATGAGCTTTATTGGATATGAATATGAAGTGGAATTGAGTGTGGTGTTTTTGTATGATGTTGGGATGGACCAAAGTATGTTTACATGCTTTTAAGGAATGATTTACGTTGAGGATTGGTGTGAAAAGTGAGGGAACAAGCTCAAACAGTGAGGTTGGAATTTTCAGAAAAATAGGATAACTTTTGGGATGAAACTGGTAATGATCGGCCCTCCCAAAAATTATGATTTTTGATGGTAAATAGGTAAGTGTGTTTTTTTAAAATGCATTTTGAATCACCTTAATCCGAGTTCTTTGGAAAACGTTATAGTCGTTTTGCTACGACTGCGACTGCACAGATTAAACTGAAATTGTGCACGTCTGTGTTCTACCCTAATTTTTGGGACCTTACTATGTGAATCATGCTTTATGTCCTAAATAAAAGTTTCATTGGACATTATGAGCTTTTCATATTAGGGCTTTACATCATATTTGGAGGTCGGGAGTGAAAGATATGGATTTTCTAACGCAGATCATCAAACGGTAACATAAGTGAATACAGAAATCATTACATTTGGAAATATTTTCAGAAGTTTCTATATAATTATGGGTATTGTAAGGAAATTACAAAGCGTAGTGAGTTCAACAAGTTTGATTCTATATAGAAGCTTACTTGGGTTTGAAAACCGAGTTGAGTGAGCATGAAAATGAAGTTTGAGAAGTGGGCACAGTAATGACTCAAATTAGTGTCTATCGGATCAACTGAGGTTGTTTGAGCTTTTTATGAATCTCACAACACCCCTCATGGCACTGAGCCTTCTATTATCTTTTTCAGAGGCATTAACCATTCTATTATCCATTTCAGAAGCATCACACTTTCCATTGTCCATTTTAGAAATATCAGAAATGCATATGTCATTTATATTAATTAAAATCTTTTCATTATCACCTCAATTTTTCCAATTTGGTCTATTTTGTTTCAGTTTGTTGTAATTCAAGTTTAATAACCCTAACTGATTTATTTTTCAGATTATTTTGGTTTAACTTGCTTGATATTGGATTATTAGGATTGTAGAAGTCTTTTTGATTAATCAATTTCCATTAAAGTTACAAATTATGGGTGTGAATATTGTTTACTAACTGCATTTACCTATAATTGTATTTCTTTAACAGAATCAAGGCCTAGTCCATCATTTTCCTTTGTGAAATATCAAGTGAAATATCATTTTAAAGACTTTAGGTACATCCATTGCCTGTATCTTTAGAAATCAGAGTGTATTTATCAATGTTATCATGTTTTGGTAATTACATCAATGAATCAGTTTACATAGTAATTTATCAGTTAATTAGTGACCCCGTTAGTTATCATCTATAGGGCATTCGCCCATCAGTTACCTGCGCGGCTTCAGGCTGGGTCCCCCGGTCGGCTTGGCAGGTGCACACCTATCCATAGATCGTAACAGTATTAAGGGGTTCACTATCAGATAATAATTAGCAACGCAGTTTTATATTCATCTTGTTCCTTGTTTTAACCTTAAATGAATTGCAAAGTGGGCCCAATCAGTGTTTTAATGATCATTTAACAATTCAGGAATGCATGTACTGAGTTTCGGCTCACAGTTCGGAATGTTTTTCATGTTTTGTTTTAGGCAAATGCTTAGAGAATTGCCCTCATGCTAGCAAAGAAGCGGAAGAGAATAAGTTGAGCAAGGAAATCTGTATGAATCAGTGGTGATACAGTATATGCATACTTTAATGCTGTATTTTGAATTCTTCGGTGTATGAGGATGTAGATTACATGGTAAATTATCTTACTATGGTCTATAAACCTTACATTGGTTAACACTTGATTGTGAATGGATGGTCATGTGTGAATGTGTATGGTTGAAGTTATGCTTAACTATGTTATTCCAGGATACATACTTCAAGCCTTGTCCTTTGGGATGGCGGTAACACCCCTATCGTTGGATTTATCATATTACAATTGAGTGATTTATTAAGGAGAATATAAACAGTGAAACATGTTTAATTTGGGGCGTTACAGCTGAGTTGGTGTGGTGTATTGCACTCAAGAAGGACATGCTATGGGTTAAATGGGTTCATGAGAAGTACCTGAAACAGCAAGACTGGTGGGACTACCATACCCCCTCTGATTGCAGCTGGTATTGGAAAAAAGGTTGTGAAGAATAAGGAGCTGTTTAAGTAAGGGGTAACCCAAAAAGCATCCTGGGCATGGCAAGACAAACCTGCTTACACAATTAGAAATGGCTATTACTGGCCCCTGGGGGGGCTCGAACCCAAGGACTGGAGCAGGGTAATTTGGGCCATCAAAGACTCCCAGTCAAAAGCAAACTGGCAAGATTCACAAGCAAGTTTATAAACCGAACCTGTGCTCTGTGCAACTCAGCAGAAGAGGACATGGACCATTTGTTCTTTCAATGTGAATGGGCAAAGGATTTCTAGAAGACTATAGGGGGTCGTGGCAACTAAAAATGGACACCTCTACCAAAGAAGGCCTTACAAAGTCCCTAATAAAGCTAAAAATGTCAAAGGGGGAGAGGCAGGTCACGTACGCCATAGTAGTAGTAGCTATTTACAGCATATGGGGAGCAAGAAATGAGAAGGTCTTCTCTAATCACATGATCCATGTACAGACCCAAAGCAAGTTGACCAAAGAACATATCATACAGAGGATTCTCACTCTGAATAGCATTATAGGAAAGTATACAAAAGGTATAGACAAAATACTAAGGTGATCTGTTAAGCGATAAGGGGGGACCCCTTGTGCGTACATAACAATTTTGGTTCTTAATGTTATACCTGATTTATACAATAAATAAATAAATAAATACATACATATATATATATATATATATATATATATATATATATATATATATATATATATATATATATATATATATATATATATATATATATATATCAATATATATATATATATATATATATATATAT
>JAKOGI010005152.1:0-15882 GCA_029747015.1 Carnegiea gigantea | reverse complement strand
ATTTCGGTAATTTCGACTGAACATAGGCGGATGGCCTGATTTGGATGCTTTTTCCACGTCCTGGTCAGTTCTCATCCGCTGGCCGCAGCAAGTGAAACGAGAAAGATCGGCGCTTCTAAGAAAGAAAAAAACAACGAAAAAGGGGTGCAACACGAGGACTTCGCAGGAGGTCACCCATCCTAGCACTACTCTCGCCCAAGCACGCTTAACTGCGGAGTTCTGATGGGATCCGGTGCATCAGTGCTGGTATGATCGCACCCATCGGAATCTGGCGGAACCAGTTTTTTATAGAGTGTACGTGGCTGCCGAGTCGCTCATAGATCGCGCCAAATCTAAAGAGTTCGCAAGTTCGTAACTGACAGCTCGGAAGCGGCGAGCTAAGAGTGCGTTACGGACGGTAGCTCGACAGCCTTCATCGCCCCGTGCGAGCATTGGGTTTCGTCCGTGTGTTGCAGTAAAAAGGGGCCTCTAATGTGGTTTTCAGTGCCAGGAGGCGTCCGTAGAGGAATTTCGGTAATTTCGAGTGAACAAGAGCGGAAGGCCTGATTTGAAAGCTTTTTCCTCGTCCCGATCAGTTCCCATCCGACGGCCGCAGCAAATGAAACGAGAAAGACCGGTGCTCTTAAGAAAGAAAAAAATAACGAAAAAGGGGTGCAACACGAGGCCTTCCCAGGGGGTCATCCATCCTAGTACTACTCCCGCCCAAGCACGCTTAATTGCGCATTTCTGATGGGATCCGGTGCATTAGTGCTGGGATGATCGCACCCATTGGATTCTTGCGGAACAAATGTTTCATTGGGGGTGAGCGGCCGGTGAGTTGTGCATACAGCGCGCCAGCTCCAAAGAGATCGCAAGTTCGTAACTGGCAGCTCGGAAGCGGCGAGCTAAGAGTGCGTTACGGACGGTAGCTCGACCACCCTCATCGCCCCGTGCATGCATGGGGTTTTGTCCGTGTGTTGTATTAAAAAACGACCTCTGATGTGGTTTTCAGGGCCTATACGCGTCCGTAGGGGAATTTCGGTAATTTCAGGTGAACATGGGCGGAAGGCCTGACTTGGATGCTTTTTCCTCATCCTGGTTAGTTCTCATCCGACGGCCGCAGCAGATGAAACGAGAAAGATCGGCGCTTTTAGGGAGGAAAAAAACAACGAAAAGGGGGTGCAACACGAGGACTTCCCAGGAGGTCACCCATCCTAGTACTACTCTCGCCCAAGCACGCTTGACTGCGCAGTTCTGATGGGATCCGGTGCATTAATGCGGGGATGACCGCACCCATTGGAATCTGGCGGAACAAATCTTTTATAGAGTGCACGCGGCTGCCGAGTCGCTCATACATCGCGCCAAATCTAAAGAGTACGCAAGTTCGTAACTGACAGCTCGGAAGCGGCGAGCTTAGAGTTCGTACGGATGGTAGCTCGACCGCCTTCATCGCCCCGCGCGAGCATTGGGTTTCGTCCGTGTGTTGCAGTAAAAAGGGGCCTCTAATGTGGTTTTCAGTGCCAGGAGGCGTCCGTGGAGGAATTTCGGTAATTTCGAGTGAACAGGGGCGGAAGGCCTGATTTGAAAGCTTTTTCCTCGTCCCGGTCAGTTCCCATCCGACGGCCGCAGCAAATGAAACGAGAAAGACCGGTGCTTTTAAGAAAGAAAAAAATAACGAAAAAGGGGTGCAACACGAGGACTTCCCAGGGGGTCACCGATCCTAGCACTACTCTCGCCCAAGCACGCTTAATTGCGCATTTCTGATGGGTTCCGGTGCATTAGTGCTGGGATGATCGCACCCATTGGATTCTTGCGGAACAAATGTTTCATTGAGGGTGAGCGGCCGTTGAGTTGTGCATACAGCACGCCAGCTCCAAAGAGATCGCAAGTTCGTAACTGGCAGCTCGGAAGCGGCGAGCTAAGAGTGCGTTACGGACGGTAGCTCGACCACCCTCATCGCCCCGTGCATGCATGGGGTTTCGTCCGTGTGTTGTATTAAAAAACGACCTCTGATGTGGTTTTCAGGGCCTGGACGCGTCCGTAGGGGAATTTCGGTAATTTCAAGTGAACATGGGCGGAAGGCCTGACTTGGATGCTTTTTCCTCGTCCTGGTTAGTTCTCATCCGACGGGCGTAGCAGATGAAATGAGAAAGATCGGCGCTTTTAAGGAAGAAAAAACAACGAAAAGGGGGTGCAACACGAGGACTTCCCAGGAGGTCACCCATCCTAGTACTACTCTCGCCCAAGCACGCTTAACGGCGTAGTTCCGATGGGATCCGGTGCATTAATGCTGGGATGATCGCGTCCATTAGAATCTGGCGGAACAAATCTTTTATAGAGTGCACGCGCCTGCAGAGTCGCTCATACATCGCGCCAAATCTAAAGAGTTCGCAAGTTCGTAACTGACAGCTCGGAAGCGGCGAGCTAAGAGTTCGTTACGGACGGTAGCTCGACCGCCTTTATCGCGCCGTGCGAGCATTGGGTTTCGTCCGTGTGTTGCAGTAAAAAGGGGCCTCTAATGTGGTTTTCAGTGCCAGGAGGCGTCCGTGGAGGAATTGCGGTAATTTCGAGTGAACAAGGGCGGAAGGCCTGATTTGAAAGCTTTTTCCTCGTCCCGGTCAGTTCCCATCCGACGGCCGCAGCGAATGAAACGAGAAAGGCCGGTGCTTTTAAGAAAGAAAAAAATAACGAAAAAGGGGTGCAACACGAGGACTTCCCAGGGGGTCACCCATCCTAGTACTACTCTCGCCCAAGCACGCTTTCTGATGGGATCCCGTGCATTAGTGCTGGAATGATCACACCCATTGGATTCTTACGGAACAAATGTTTCATTGAGGGTGAGCGGCCGTTGAGTTGTGCATACAGCACGCCTGCTCCAAAGAGATCGCATATTCGTAACTGGCAGCTCGGAAGTGGCGAGTTAAGAGTGCGTTACGGACGGTAGCTCGACCACCCTCATCGCCCCGTGCATGCATGGGGTTTCGTCCGTGTGTTGTATTAAAAAACGACCTCTGATGTGGTTTCCAGGGCCTGGACGCGTCCGTAGGGGAATTTCGGTAATTTCAAGTGAACATGGGCGGAAGGCCTGACTTGGATGCGTTTTCCTCGTCCTGGTCAGTTCTCATCCGACGGCCGCAGCAGATGAAACGAGAAAGATCGGCGCTTTTAAGGAAGAAAAAAACAGCGAAAAGGGGGTGCAACACGAGGACTTCCCAGGAGGCCACCCATCCTAGTACTACTCTCGCCCAAGCACGCTTAACTGCGCAGTTCTGATGGGATCCGGTGCATTAATGCTGGGATGATAGCAACCATTAGAATCTGGCGGAACAAATCTTTTATAGAGTGCACGCGCCTGACGAGCCGCTCATACATCGCGCCAAGTCTAAAGAGTTCGCGAGTTGGCATCTGACAGCTCGGAAGCGGCGAGCTAAGAGTTCGTTACGGACGGTAGCTCGACCGCCTTCATCGCCCCGTGCGAGCGTTGGGTTTCGTCCGTGTGTTGCAGTAAAAAGGGGCCTCTAATGTGGTTTTCAGTGCCAGGAGGCGTCCGTGCAGGAATTTCGGTAATTTCGAGTGAACAAGGGCGGAAGGCCTGATTTGGAAGCTTTTTCCTCGTCCTGGTCAGTCCTCATCCGGCCGCCGCAGCAAATGAAACGAGAAAGATCGGTGGTTTTGAGAAAGAAAAAACAACGAAAAAGGGGTGCCACACGAGGACTTCCAAGGAGGTCACCCATCCCAGTACTACTCTCGCCCAAGCACGCTTAACTGCGGAGTTCTGATGGGATCCGGTGCATTAGTGCTGGTATGATCGCACCCATCGAATTCTTGCCTAACAAATGTTTCCTTGAGGGTACGCGGCCGCTGAGTTGCCCAAAAAGCACGCCCGCTCCAAAGAGGTCGCAAGTTCGTAACTGACAACTCGGAAGAGGCGAGCTAAGCGTGCGTTACGGACGGTAGCTCGACCACCTTCATCGGCCCGTGCATGCATGGGGTTTCGTCCGTGCGTTGCAGTAAAAAGGGGCCTCTTCTGATTTTTCAAGGCACCGACGGAGTCCTGTAGGGGAATCGGTAATTTCGACTAACAGTAGGGCAGATGGCCTGATTTGGATGCGTTTACACACCCTGGTCAGTTCTTTATCCGCTGGCCCACAGCAAATGAAACGAGAAAGATCGGCGCCTTCTAAGAAAGAAAAAAACAACGAAAAAGGGTTGCAAACACGAGGCCTCCTTTTTTCTTCCCAGGGAGGTCACCCATCCTAGCACTACTTCTCGCCCAAAGCACGCTTTAACTGCGGGGTTCCTGATGGATCCGGTGCATCAGTGACTGGTATGATAGCACCACCGGAATCTGGCGGAACAAGTCTTTTATAGAGTGTACGCGGGTGCCGAGTCGCTCATAGATCGCGCCAAATCTAAAGAGTTCGCAAGTTCGTAACTGACAGCTCGGAAGCGGCGAGCTAAGAGTGCGTTACGGACGGTAGCTCGACCGCCTTCATCGCCCGTGCGAGCATTGGGTTTCGTCCGTGTGTTGCAGTAAAAAGGGGCCTCTAATGTGGTTTTCAGTGCCAGGAGGCGTCCGTGGAGGAATTTCGGTAATTTCGAGTGAACAAGGGCGGAAGGCCTGATTTGAAAGCGTTTTCCTCGCCCCGGTCAGTTCCCATCCGACGGCCGCAGCAAATGAAACGAGAAAGGCCGGTGCTTTTAAGAAAGAAAAAAATAACGAAAAAAAAGGGGGTGTGCAAAACGATGCTTCCCAGGGGGTCACCCATCCTAGTACTACTCTCGCCAAGCACGATTTCTGATGGGATCCGGGCATAGGCCGGAAGATCACACCCATTGGATTCTTGGGGAACAAATGTTTCATTGAGTACCTGTGAGCGGCCGTTGAGTTGTGCATACAGCACGACAGCTCCAACGAGATCGCAAGTCCGAGCTGGCAGCTAGGGAAGCGGGCGAGCAAAGAGTTGCGTTTAGGACGGTTTTAGCCGACCACCCTCATTCGCCCCTGTGCATATGCATGCATGGGGTTTCGTCCGTGTGTTGTATTAAGAAACGACCTCTGATGTGGTTTTCAGGGCCTGGACGCGTCCGTAGGGGAATTTCTGTAATTTCAAGTGAACATGGGCGGAAGGCCTGACTTGGATGCTTTTTCCTCGTCCTGGTCAGTTCTCATCCGACGGCCGCAGCAGATGAAACGAGAAAGATCTGCGCTTTTAAGGAAGGAAAAAACAACGAAAAGGGGGCGCAACACGAGGACTTCCCAGGAGGCCACCCATTGTAGTACTACTCTCGCCCAAGCACGCTTAACTGCGCAGTTCTGATGGGATCCGGTGCATTAATGCTGGGATGATCGCACCCATTAGAATCAGGCGGAACAAATCTTTTATAGAGTGCACGCGCCTGCCGAGTCGCTTATACATCGCGCCAAGTCTAAAGAGTTCGCGAGTTCGCATCTGACAGCTCGGAAGCGGCGAGCTAAGAGTTCGTTACGGACGGTAGCTCGACCGCCTTCATCGCCCCGTGCGAGCGTTGGGTTTCGTCCGTTTGTTGCAGTAAAAAGGGGCCTCTAATGTGGTTTTCAGTGCCAAGCGGCGTCCGTAAAGGAATTTCGGTAATTTCGATTGAACAAGGACGGAAGGCCTGATTTGGAAGCTTTTTTCTCGTCCTGGTCAGTCCTCATCCGGCGGCCGCAGCAAATGAAACGAGAAAGATCGGTGGGTTTGAGAAAGAAAAAACAACGAAAAAGGGGTGCAACACGAGGACTTCCCAGGAGGTCACCCATCCCAGTACTACTATCGCCCAAGCCCGCTTAACTGCGGAGTTCTGATGGGATCCGGTGCATTAGTGCTGGTATGATCGCACCCATCGAATTCTTGCGGAACAAATGTTTCATTGAGGGTACGCGGCTGCTGAGTTGCGCATAAAGCACGCCGGCATGCATGGGGTTTCGTCCGTGTGTTGTATTAAAAAACGACCTCTGATGTGGTTTTCAGGGCCTCGACGCGTCCGTAGGGGAATTTCGGTAATTTCAAGTGAACATGGGTGGAAGGCCTGACTTGGATGCTTTTTCCTCGTCCTTGTCAGTTCTCATCCGACGGCCGCAGCAGATGAAACGAGAAAGATCGGCGCTTTTAAGGAAGAAAAAAACAACGAAAAGGGGGTGCAACACGACGACTTCCCAGGAGGCCACCCATTCTAGTGCTACTCTCGCCCAAGCACGCTTAACTGCGCAGTTCTGATGGGATCCGGTGCATTAATGCTGGGATGATCGCACCCATTAGAATTTGGCGGAACAAATCTTTTATAGAGTGCACGCGGCTGCCAAGTCGCTCATACATCGCACCAAATCTAAAGAGTTCGCAAGTTATGACAGCTCGGAAGAGGCTTGCTAAGAGTGCGTTACGGACGGTAGCTCGACCGCCTTCATCGCCCCGTGCGAGCATTGGGTTTCGCCCGTGTGTTGCAGTAAAAAGGTGCCTCTAATGTGGTTTTCAGTGCCAGGAGGCGTCCGTGGAGGAATTTCGGTAATTTCGAGTGAACAAGGGCGGAAGGCCTGATTTGAAAGCTTTTTCCTCGTCTCGGTCAGTTCCCATCCGACGGCCGCAGCAAATGAAACGAGAAAGACCAGTGCTTTTAAGAAAGAAAAAAATAACGAAAAAGGGGTGCAACACGAGGACTTCCCAGGGGTCACCCATCCTAGTACTACTGTCGCCCAAGCACACTTAACTGCGCATTTCTGATGGGATCCGGTGCATTAGTGCTGGGATGATCGCACCCATTGGATTCTTGCGGAACAAATGTTTCATTGAGGGTGAGCGGACGTTGAGTTGTGCATACAGCACGCCAGCTCCAAAGAGATCGCAAGTTCGTAACTGGCAGCTCGGAAGCGGCGAGCGAGCTAGAGTGCGTTACGGACGGTAGCTCGACCCCCTTCATCGCCCCGTGCATGCATGGGGTTTCGTCCGTGTGTTGCAGTAAAAAGGGCCTCTGATGTGTTTTTCAGGGACACGAGGCGTCCGTAGGGGAATTTCGGTAATTTCGACTGAACATAGGCGGATGGCCTGATTTGGATGCTTTTTCCACGTCCTGGTCAGTTCTCATCCGCTGGCCACAGTAAATGAAACGAGAAAGATCGGCGCTTCTAAGAAAGAAAAAAACAACGAAAAAGGGGTGCAACACGAGGACTTCCCAGGAGGTCACCCATCCTAGCACTGCTCTCGCCCAAGCACGCTTAACTGCGAAGTTCTGATGGGATCCGGTGCATCAGTGCTGGTATGATCGCACCCATCGGAATCTGGCGGAACAAGTCTTTTATAGAGGGTACGCGGCTGCCGAGTCGCTCATAGATCGCGCCAAATCTAAAGAGTTCGCAAGTTCGTAACTGACAGCTCGGAAGCGGCGAGCTAAGAGGTCGTTACGGACGGTAGCTCGACCGCCTTCATCGCCCCGTGCGAGCATTGCGTTTCGTCCGTGTGTTGCAGTAAAAAGGGGCCTCTAATGTGGCTTTCAGTGCCAGGCGGCGTCCGTAAAGGAATTTCGGTAATTTCGATTGAACAAGGACGGAAGGCCTGTTTTGGATGCCTTTTCCACGTCCTGGTCAGTCCGCATCCGGCGGCCGCAGCAAATGAAACGAGAAAGATCGGTGGTTTTGAGAAAGAAAAAACAACAAAAAAGGGGCCTCTAATGTGGTTTTCAATGCCACGAGGCGTCCGTGGAGGAATTTCGGTAATTTCGAGTGAACAAGGGCGGAAGGCCTGATTTGAAAGCTTTTTCCTCGTCCCGGTCAGTTCCCATCCGACGGCCGCAGCAAATGAAACGAGAAAGACCGGTGCTTTTAAGAAAAAAAAAAATAACGAAAAAGGGGTGCAACACGAGGACTTCCCAGGGGGTCACCCATCTTAGTACTACTCTCGCCCAAGCACGCTTAATTGCGCATTTCTGATGGGATTCGGTGCATTAGTGCTGGGATGATCGCACCCATTGGATTCTTGCGGAACAAATGTTTCATTGAGGGTGAGCGGCCGTTGAGTTGTGCATACAGCACGCCAGCTCCAAAGAGTTCGCAAGTTCGTAACTGACAGCTCGGAAGCGACGAGCTAAGAGTTCGTTACGGACGGGAGCTCGACCGCCTTCATCGCCCCGTGCGAGCACGGGGTTTCGTCCGTGTGATGCAGTAAAAAGGAGCCTCTAATGTGGTTTTCAGTGCCAGGCGGCGTCCATAAAGGAATTTCGGTAATTTCGATTGAACAAGGATGGAAGGCCTGATTTGGAAGCTTTTTCCTCGTCCTGGTCAGTCCTCGTCCGGCGGCCGCAGCAAATGAAACGAGAAAGATCGGTGGTTTTGAGAAAGAAAAAACAACGAAAAAAGGGTGCAACACGAGGACTTCCCAGGAGGTCACCCATCCCAGTACTACCCTCGCCCAAGCACGCTTTACTGCGGAGTTCTGATGGGATCCGGTGCATTGGTGCTGGTATGATCGCGCCCATCGAATTCTTGCGGAACAAATGATTCATTGAGGGTACGCGGCCGCTGAGTTGTGCATAAAGCACGCCGGCTCCAAAGAGGTCGTAAGTTCGTAACTGACAACTCGGAAGAGGCGAGCTAAGCGTGCGTTGCGGACTGTAGCTCGACCACCTTCATCGCCCCGTGCATGCATGGGGTTTCGTCCGTGCGTTGCAGTAAAAAGGGGCCTCTGATGTGTTTTTCAGTGCCACGAGGCGTCCGTAGGGGAATTTCGGTAATTTCGACTGAACATAGGCGGATGGCCTGATTTGGATGCTTTTTTCACGTCCTGGTCAGTTCTTATCCGCTGGCCGCAGCAAATGAAACGAGAAAGATCGGCGCTTCTAAGAATGAAAAAAACAACGAAAAAGGGGTGCAACACGAGAACTTCCCAGGAGGTCACCCATCCCAGTACTACTCTCGCCCAAGCACGCTTAACTGCGGAGTTCTGATGGGATCGGGTGCATCAGTGCTGGTATGATCGCACCCATCGGAATCGGGCGGAACAAGTCTTTTATAGAGTGTACGCGGCTGCCGAGTCGCTCATACATCGCGCCAAATCTAAAGAGTTCGCAAGTTCGTAACTGACAGCTCGGAAGCGGCGGGCTAAGAGGGCGTTACGGACGGTAGCTCGACCGCCTTCATCGCCCCGTGCGAGCATTGGGTTTCGTCCGTGTGTTGCAGAAAAAAGGGGCCTCTAATGTGGTTTTCAGTGCCAGGAGGCGTCCGTGGAGGAATTTCGGTAATTTCGAGTGAACAAGGGCGGAAGGCCTGATTTGAAAGCTTTTTCCTCGTTCCGGTCAGTTCCCATCCGACTGCCGCATCAAATGAAACGAGAAAGACCGGTGCTTTTAAGAAAGAAAAAAATAACGAAAAAGGGGTGCAACACGAGGACTTCCCAGGGGGTGACCCATCCTAGTACTACTCTCGCCCAAGCACGCTTAATTGCGCATTTCTGATGGGATTCGCTGCATTAGTGCTGGGATGATCGCACCCATTGGATTCTTGCGGAACAAATGTTTCATTGAGGGTAAGCGGCCGTTGAGTTGTGTATGCAGCACGCCAGCTCCAAAGAGATCGCAAGTTTGTAACTGGCAGCTTGGAAGCGGCGAGCTAAGAGTGCGTTACGGACGGTAGCTTGACCACCCTCATCGCCCCGTGCATGCATGGGGTTTCGTCCGTGTGTGGTATTAAAAAACGACGTCTGATGTGGTTTTCAGGGCTCGGACGCGTCCGTAGGGGAATTTCGGTAATTTCAAGTGAACATGGGCGGAAGGCCTGACTTGGATGCTTTTTCCTCGTCCTGGTCAGTTCTCATCCGACGGCCGCGGCAGATGAAACGAGAAAGATCGGCGCTTTTAAGGAAGAAAAAAACAACGAAAAGGGGGTGCAACACGAGGACTTCCCAGGAGGTCACCCATCCTAGTACTACTCTCGCCTAAGCACGCTTGACTGCGCAGTTCTGATGGGATCTGGTGCATTAATGCTGGGATGATCGCACCCATTAGAATATGGCGGAACAAATCTTTCATAGAGTGCACGCGGCTGCCGAGTCGCTCATATATCGCGGCAAATCTAAAGAGTTCGCAAGTTCGTAACTGACAGCTCGGAAGCGGCGAGCTAAGAGTTCGTTACGGACGGTAGCTCGACCGCCTTCATCGCCCCGTGCGAACACAGGGTTTCGTCCGTGTGTTGCAGTAAAAAGGGGCCTCTATTGTGGTTTTTAGTGCCAGGCGGCGTCCATAAAGGAATTTCGGTAATTTCGATTGAACAAGGACGGAAGGCCTGATTTGGAAGCTTTTCCTCGTCCTGGTCAGTCCTCATCCGGCGGCCGCAGCAAATGAAACGAGAAAGATCGGTGGTTTGAGAAAGAAAAAACAACGAAAAAGGGGTGCAACACGAGGACTTCCCAGGAGGTCACCCATCCCAGTACTACTCTCGCACAAGCACGCTTAACTGCGGAGTTCTGATGGGATCCGCTGCATTAGTGCTGGTATGATCGCGCCCGTCGAATTCTTGCGGAACAAATGTTTAATTGAGAGTACGCGGCCGCTGAGTTGCGCATAAAGCACGCCGGCTCCAAAGAGGTCGCAAGTTCGTACCTGACAACTCGGAAGAGGCGAGATAAGCGTGCGTTACGGACGGTAGCTCGACCACCTTCATCGCCCCGTGCATGCATTGGGTTTCGTCCGTGCGTTGCAGTAAAAAGGGGCCTCTGATGTGTTTTTCAGGGCCACGAGGCGTCCGTAGGGGAATTTCGGTAATTTCGACTGAACATAGGCGGATGGCCTGGTTTGGATGCTTTTTCCACGTCTTGGTCAGTTCTTACCCGCTGGCCACAGCAAATGAAACGAGAAAGATCGGCGCTTCTAAGAAAGGAAAAAACAACGAAAAAGGGGTGCAACACGAGGACTTCCCAGGAGGTCACCCATACTAGCACTACTCTCGCCCAAGCACGCTTAACTGCGGAGTTCTGATGGGATCCGGTGCATCAGTGCTGGTATGATCACACCCATTGGAATCTGGCGGAACAAGTCTTTTATAGAGTGCACGCGGCTGCCGAGTCGCTCATAGATCGCGCCAAATCTAAAGAGTTCGCAAGTTCGTAACTGACAGCTCGGAAGCGGGGAGCTAAGAGTGCGTTACGGACGGTAGCTCGACCGCCTTCATCGCCCCATGCGAGCATTGGGTTTCGTCCGTGTGTTGCAGTAAAAAGGGGCCTCTAATGTGGTTTTCAGTGCCAGGAGGCGTCCGTGGAGGAATTTCGGTAATTTCTATTGAACAAGGACGGAAGGCCTGATTTGGATGCTTTTTCCACGTCCTGGTCAGTTCTTATCCGCTGGCCACAGCAAATGAAACGAGAAAGATCGGCGCTTCTAAGAAAGAAAAAAACAACGAAAAAGGGGTGCTACACGAGGAATTCCCAAGAGGTCACCCATCCCAGTACTACTCTCGCCCAAGCACGCTTAAATGCGGAGTTCTGATGGGATCCGATGCATCAGTGCTGGTATGATCGCACCCATCGGAATCTGGCGGAACAAGTCTTTTATAGAGTGTACGCAGCTGCCGAGTTGCTCATAGATCGCGCCAAATCTAAAGAGTTCGCAAGTTCGTAACTGACAGCTCGGAAGTGGCGAGCTAAGAGTGCGTTACGGACGGTAGCTCGACCGCCTTCATCGCCTCGTGCGAGCACGGGGTTTCGTCCGTGTGTTGCAGTAAATAAAGGGAGGCGTTCGTCGGACGGAATTTCGCTAATTTCGAGTGAACAAGGGCGGAAGGCCTGACTTGAAAGCTTTTTTTTCTCTCCGGTCAGTTCCCATCCGACGGCCGCAAGCAAAAATGGAAACGAGAAAGACCGGTGCGTATAAGAAGAAGAAGAAGGGAAAATAACGAAAAAGGGGTGCAAACACCGAGGCGGGACCTCCCCAGGGGGGTCACCCCAGCATAGTGCTCCTCTCGCCCAAGCACGCTTAATTGCGCATTTCTGATGTGATCCGGTGCATTAGTGCTGGGATGATCGCACCCATTGGATTCTTGCGGAACAAATGTTTCATTGAGGGTGAGCGGCCGTTGAGTTGGCATACAGCACGCCAGCTCCAAAGAGATCGTAAGTTCGTAACTGGCAGCTCGGAAGCGGCGAGCTAAAAGTGCGTTACGGACGGTAGCTCGACCACCCTCATCGCCCCGTGCATGCATGGGGTTTCGTCCGTGTGTTGTATTAAAAAAAGACCTCTGATGTGGTTTTCAGGGCCTGGACGCGTCCGTAGGGGAATTTCGGTAATTTCAAGTGAACATGGGCGGGAGGCCTGACTTGGATGCTTTTTCCTCGTCCTGGTCAGTTCTCATCCGACGCCCGCAGCAGATGAAACGAGAAAGATCGGCGCTTTTAAGGAAGAAAAAAACAACGAAAAGGGGGTGCAACACGAGGACTTACCAGGAGGTCACCCATCCTACTACTACTCTCGCCCAAGCACGCTTAACTGCGCAGTTCTAATGGGATCCGGTGCATTAATGCTGGGATGATCGCACCCATTAGAATCTGGCGGAACAAATCTTTTATAGAGTGCACGCGGCTGCCGAGTTGCTCATACATCGCGCCCAATCTAAAGAGTTCGCAAGTTCGTAACTGACAGCTCGGAAGCGGCGAGCTGAGAGTTCGTTACGGATGGTAGCTCGACCACCTTCATCGGCCCCGGGCGCGCACGGGGTTTCGTCCGTGTGTTGCAGTAAAAACGGCCTCCTAATGTGGTTCTTCCAGTGCAGGCGGCGTTCCATAAGGAATTTCGGTAATTTCGATGAACAAGGACGGACGGCCTGATTTGGAAGCTTTTTCCTCGTCCTGGTCAGTCCTCATCCGGCCTATGGGCCCGCAGCAAATGAAACGAGAAGGATCGGTGCTTTTAAGAAAGTAAAAAACAACAAAAAAGGGGTGCAACACGAGGACTTCCCAGGAGGTCACCCATCCTAGTACGACTCTCGCCCAAGCACGCTTAACTGCGGAGTTCTGATGGGATCCGGTGCATTAGTGCTGGTATGATCGCACCCATCGAATTCTTGCGGAACCAATGTTTCATTGAGGGTACGCGGCCGCTGAGTTGCGCATAAAGCACGCCGGCTCCAAAGAGGTCGCAAGTTCGTACCTGACAACTCGGAAGAGGCGAGCTAAGCGTGCGTTACGGACGGTAGCTCGACCACCTTCATCGCCCCGTGCATGCATGGGGTTTCGTCCGTGCGTTGTAGTAAAAAGGGGCCTCTGGTGTGTTTTTCAGGGCCACGAGGGGTCCGTAGGGGAATTTCGGTAATTTCGACTGAACATAGGCGGATGGCCTGATTTGGATGCTTTTTCCACGTCCTGCTCAGTTCTTATCCGCTGGCCACAGCAAATGAAACGAGAAAGATCGGCGCTTCTAAGAAAGAAAAAAATAACGAAAAAGGGGTGCAACACGAGGACTTCCCAGGAGGTCACCCATCCTGGCACTGCTCTCGCCCAAGCACGCTTAACTGCGGAGTTCTGATGGGACCGGTGCATCAGTGCTGGTATGATCACACCTATCGGAATCTGGCGGAACAAGTCTTTTATAGAGTGTACGCGGCTGCCGAGTCGCTCACAGATCGCGCCAAATCTAAAGAGTTCGCAAGTTCGTAACTGACAGCTCGGAAGCGGCGAGCTAAGAGTGCGTTACGGGCGGTAGCTCGACCGCCTTCATCGCCCCGTGCGAGCATTGGGTTTCGTCCGCGTGTTGCAGTAAAAGGGGGCCTCTAATGTGGTTTTCAGTGCCAGGAGGCGTCCGTGGAGGAATTTCGGTAATTTCGAGTGAACAAGGGCGGAAGGCCTGATTTGAAGGCTTTTTCCTCGCCCCGGTAAGTTCCCATCCGACGGCCGCAGCAAATGAAGCGAGAAATACCGGTGCTTTTAAGAAAGAAAAAAATAAAGAAAAAGGGGTGCAACACGAGGACTTCCCAGGGGGTCACCCATCCTAGTACTGCTCTCGCCCAAACACGCTTAATTGCGCATTTCTGATGGGATCCGGTGCATTAGTGCTGGGATGATCGCACCCATTGGATTCTTGCGGAACAAATGTTTCATTGAGGGTGAGCGGCCGCTGAGTTGTGCATACAGCACGCCAGCTCCAAAGAGATCGCAAGTTCGTAACTGGCCGCTCGGAAGCGGCGAGCTAAGAGTGCGTTACGGACGGTAGCTCGACCACCCTGATCGCCCCGTGCATGCATGGGGTTTCGTCCGTGTGTTGTATAAAAAAACGACCTCTGATGTGGTTTTCAGGGCCTGGACGCGTCCGTAGGGGAATTTCGGTAATTTCAAGTGAACATGGGCGGAAGGCCTGACGTGGATGCTTTTTCCTCGTCCTGGTCAGTTCTCATCCGACGGCCGCAGCAGATGAAACGAGAAGGATCGGCGCTTTTAAGGAAGAAAAAAACAACGAAAAGGTGGTGCAACACGAGGACTTCCCAGGAGATCACCCATCCTAGTACTACTCTCGCCCAAGCACGCTTAACTGCACAGTTCTGATGGGATCCGGTGCATTAATGCTGGGATGATCGCACCCATTAGAAACTGGCGGAACAAATCTTTTATAGAGTGCACGCGGCTGCCGAGTCGCTCATACATCGCGCCAAATCTAAAGAGCTCGCAAGTTCGTAACTGACAGCTCGGAAGCGGCGAGCTAAGAGTACGTTACGGACGGTAGCTCGACCGCCTTCATCGCCCCGTGCGAGCATTGGGTTTCGTCCGCGTGTTGCAGTAAAAAGGGGCCTCTAATGTGGTTTTCAGTGCCAGGCGGCGTCCGTAAAGGAATTTCGGTAATTTCTATTGAACAAGGACGGAAGGCCTGATTTGGATGCTTTTTCTACGTCCTGGTCAGTTCTTATCCGCTGGCCACAGCAAATGAAACGAGGAAGATCGACGCTTCTAAGAAGGGAAAAAACAACGAAAAAGGGGTGCAACACGAGGAATTCCCAAGAGGTCACCCATCCCAGTACTACTCTCGCCCAAGCACGCTTAACTGCGGAGTTCTGATGGGATCCGGTGCATTAGTGGTGGTATGATCGCTCCCATCGAATTCTTGCGGAACAAATGTTTCATTGAGGGTACGCGGCCGCTGAGTTGCGCATAAAGCACGTCGGCTCCAAAGAGGTCGCAAGTTCGTAGCTGACAACTCGGAAGAGGCGAGCTAAGCGTGCGTTACGGACGGTAGCTCGACCACCTTCATCGCCCCGTGCCTGCATGGGGTTTCGTCCGTGCGTTGCAGTAAAAAGGGGCCTCTGATGTGTTTTTCAGGGCCACGAGGCGTCCGTAGGGGAATTTCGGTAATTTCTACTGAACATAGGCGGATGGCCTGATTTGGATGCTTTTTCCACGTCCTGGTCAGTTCTTATCTGCTGGCCACAGCAAATGAAACGAGAAAGATCGGCGCTTCTAAGAAAGAAAAAAACAACGAAAAAGGGGAGCAACACGCAGACTTGCCAGGAGGTCACCAATCCTAGCACTACTCTCGCCCAAGCACGCTTAACTGCGCAGTTCTGATGGGATCCGGTGCATTAATGCTGGGATGATCGCACCCATTAGGATCCGGCGGAACAAATCTTTTATAAAATGCACGCGGCTGCCGAGTCGCTCACACATCGCGCCAAATCTAAAGAGTTCGCCAGTTCGTAACTGACAGCTCGGAAGCGGCGAGCTAAGAGTGCGTTACGGACGGTAGCTCGACCCCCTTCATCGCCCCGTGCATGCATGGGGTTTCGTCCGTGCGCTGCAGTAAAAAAGGGCCTCTGATGTGTTTTTCAGGGCCACGAGGCGTCCGTAGGGGAATTTCGGTAATTTCGACTGAACATAGGCGGATGACCTAATTTGGATGCTTTTTCCACGTCCTGGTCAGTTCTTA
>JAKOGI010005151.1:0-15915 GCA_029747015.1 Carnegiea gigantea | reverse complement strand
TCCAATGCTCTAATGATTGCATAAAACTCCTTGTCATAGGTGGAGTACTTCTTCTTGGCATCGTTGAGCTTCTCACTAAAAAGGCAATGGGTCTCCTCTCTTGAGATAGGACAGCTCCAATTCCTACCCCGGATGCATCACATTCTACTTCAAAGACTTTGGTAAAGTCAGGCAAGGCTAGAACGGGGGAACTAGTGAGCTTCTTCTTGATCTCTTCAAAGGCTTGTTGTGCTTGCTTATTCCATGAAAACTCTTTGCCTTTAATTACCTCGGTCATAGGAGCCACGATAGTGCTGAAATTTCTAATGAACCTCCGGTAAAATGAGGCTAGGCCATGAAAACTCCTTACTTGAGTGACGGATGTAGGAGTTGGCCACTCTTGAATAGCCTTGGTCTTGCTTTCATCAACTTGGAGGCCTTGGGCGGAAACAATGAAACCCAAGAATACCACTTGAGGAGTGAAGAGAAAGCATTTCTCCATATTGCCATAAAGTTGTTCTTGTGAAAGAATCTCCAAAACTTGTTGCAAATGCTTGGCATGCTCCTCCTCGGTCTTGCTATAGACCAAGATATCATCAAAGTAACCAACAACACAAGTTCCAATGAGGGGCTTGAGAACTTGGTTCATGAGTCTCATAAAAGTGCTCGGGGCATTAGTAAGCCCGAATGGCATTACAAGCCACTCATATAAACCTCCTTTAGTCTTAAAGGCGGTTTTCCATTCATCACCTTCAAAATACGAATCTGATAATAGCCACTTCTAAGATCAATCTTAGAAAAGATAGCGGCTCCATGTAATTCATCCAATAGATCTTCCAATCGGGGAATAGGAACCCGGTACTTGATAGTGATCTTGTTTATTGCCCGGCTATCAACACACATACGCATGCTACCATCCTTCTTAGGACCAAGGAGGGCGGGCACGGCACATGGGCTTAGACTTTCCCGAATTAAACCCTTGGACAAGAGATCATCCCCTTGTCTTTGGACTTCTTGAGTTTCGCTTGGAGACATCCGGTATGCCGGCTTGTTTGGAAGTACGGATCCGGGAACGAGGTCTATCTTGTGTTGGATAGATCTTGAAGGGGGAAGGCCATGTGGAATTTCTTGTGGAAAAACATGGTGATAGGCTTGTAGGAGAGGGGTGAGTAGTGGATGTGAGGGAGATAGTGGCTTAGACTCTTCTTGTAAAAGTATCAAGTCTTTAAAAGACTCATACTCATGGTGCTCAGATTTGAGAAGAGTAGTAAAGAAGACTTCCAAATGAGGATTGTCTTTTGGCTTAGAGGGGGAAGGACTTTTGAGAGGGGTAAGAGTGAATTTCTTACGGTCCTTGAGAAAAGAGTAAGTGTTCATCCGGCCATCATGGATGACACTTCTATCAAAAATCCATGGTCTACCCAATAATATATGGCAAGCATCCATGGGGACTATATCACACCAAATCTCATCTTTATAGTTTTTCCCTATTGAAAAAGAAACAAGACAACGGTGAGTAATTTGCAAACCTTTGCCTTGATTCAACCATTGTATGGTGTAGGGATTTGGACGAGGAGAGACTTGCAGCTTGAGTTTGTCACCATAGTCTTTGAGGCAACGTTAGCACAACTACCTCCATCAATGATAAGGGAACAAACCTTGTCTCCTACGGTACACCTGGTGTGGAAAATGGCTTCTCTTTGCTCCATGTCCTTTTGAGTGGCAATTCCACTCAAGGCCCGGCGGATAACAAGCAACTCTCCTTCATCGGGGCCTATGTTAACCTCTTCTTCTTTTTCCTCCAAACTTCCTTCTTCAAAGTGCTCTCCTTCTTCTTCATCATAGGCATGTTCATCACATGCTTCTTGGTACTCCGCTAGGGAAACAATCCTCCTTTTTGGACACTCAGATGCATAGTGTCCCATGCCTTGACACCGAAAGCAACGAACCTTGTCCTTTGATTTGGGCTCTTGTGTGGAGGGTTTTGGAGGGGTTGGAGTGGTGTTTTTGGTTTGTGGAGGTGGGGAATTTTGTGGACGAGGAGGGTAGTACGGAGGCTTTTGTGTGGGGTAAGGACGAGAGAGAGGCTTGGAAAGGACACTCTTTCCCTTTGATTTCTTTTGTTTCTCTACCTTGTAGGCTAGAGAACTCAAGTCATCTAGGGATGAATAGGGTTGCAACTCAATTACATGAGCAATGGACTCATCAAGACCGGTCAAGTATCTTACCAAGGTGTGTGAGTCGTCTTCTCTCAAATCGCATTTGAGTAGGAGTTGTTCAAACTCCCGAGTGTATTCTTCCACACTCTTGGTTCCTTGCTTGAGTCGATGGAGCTTGAGATAATTGTCTTGCACATAGTGAGAGGGAAGAAACTTGGTCTTGAGTTTTTCTTTCATTTTGGCCCAAGTTCTGATTTTCCCTTTCCCGTTTCTTGCTCTTTTCGCTCCAAGGTTAGCCCACCAGATTGAAGCATAATTTCTGAGTTTAAGGGCTACAAGCTTTACCTTCTTATCTTCCGGGATGTCCTCATATTCAAAGATCCTCTCAATGGTGTGCAACCAATAGAGAAATAAGTCCGGATCAAGTTGGCCTTCAAATTCGGGGATGTCAATTCGGACACCACCAATATTTCCTCCTTGCCTTCGTCTCCTTGGGGGTTCCTCATCACTTGAATTTGCATGGGAGTGATGGACTTCCTCTTCAGATTCAACCACCGGTTCATGAGGATGAGAGGGAGTGGGGCTATGAACCCACCTTCTTTTCTCCTCCAAAAGTTGCCCAAGTTGAGTTCGAAGATAAGTGGGTTGTGCTTCTAACTCTTCCACACGTGCTTGGTCGCTTCTTGTGGACTTTGTAGACATGTTGGAGATGCGTTGAAGGAAGAATATGCAGCAGGGAAAGTGGCACGGTCGTGCAATGGGGCACGGTCAGGCCGTGCTATGCTTCGGCTGAAGAAAATGCAGAAAAGTAGAGTGGCACGGTCGTGCGTGTCGGCACGGGGGCACCGTGCTCTGTCTCGACTTGAAGATTCCTGGAAAAAGAATATGGCACGGTCGTGTGTTGTGGCACGGGGGCACCGTGCTGCTTCTCTGGTCTTCAAGACTTCGGATTGCCGGTTTGTGCCTCTTTTTTTTTTTTTGTATTTTGGCTTTTTGTGATGTGTTTGGGTATGATGTGGGTCACTTAAAAGCCTTGGCTCTAATACCAATTGATGTAGATGTGGGTGGTAAGTGAACCAAATCAACTCAAACTCAAACTAAACAAGAATCAACCAAAGAAAAGTGAATATGGTGGAAGATAGTTTGAGATGGTTTGAAGAATAATAACAAAAGAACAAGGATAAACAAGACCTTGTAATTAAGATAATCCTTCACGGAGCCACTCAATGACTTGATCTTGGGCTAATTCTCTTGTCTTAACCAAGGAATCACTCCAATTGAAAAAGGAAGAGAACCTAGAACACCACTTGAATGAGCCAAATTCAAGATATAGAACTAGGAATTTTGAGACACAAATGAGAATCACTCTCAAAGGTGCTTGTATTACTTTAGAAATCTCTTACAATGCTGAATGATTAGCTTCACATGCCCCTCCCCTTTTATAGACTCAGCAAAAGGCAATCAAAAGACTCAAATAACTCCTAACAATTAAAAACTAGCTAATGAAAAGTCTAAGAAAAATGAAAAGACACATCATAAAAGGGGGTGGGGGGGTTACAAGGAATATTCTAGGATTTTTGCAGCTGATTACATCAATCTAGAAGCATCTAAAACGTGCACAATATCAGCCACACAAATAAATGTAACCTAAGACTCTTCATATTCCCAGCATTAATCCTTGCAACTGCCTCAACTTCAACAGAGCATAACTTCCAGAATACTCGGCCAAATCACGCGTTCTTGGGCTTGTTAGAAAGCCCTGGAAGTCTATTTCCAGAATGGGCTCATTTGCTCAATTTGGATAAGCGGTTTGAAAGTTATGGCCCAAACAATGCACCTATCTCAGACTGGACTGGATCAGCACAACGTATCTTTGAGTGATATTTTGCCCAATCAAATGATGTCCAAATTAAATAAAATTGGGCTTATTTTAAAGCTGACATCTTAAGCTTCAAAACCATGTGGAGCCTCAAGTTGTGGGTCCACGTTAGGTAGGCCAAAAGTGCACACAAAAATCGGGAAATTTCTGGATGAAGGCGGCACTACCTCTTCGGGCATGAACGCCAATTTCCGGCAAAGTTTGGCAACTTCCTTGACCTCTGGAAGCTTGAGTGAATCCTCCTTGGGCTGAGCTTGATGGTCCTTGGGCTTCTCACGATGGTCTCCATCACCATCAAGTGGTGATCTAGCAAGAGTCTTAACTCCTTCTTGGTGGTGTTTCTGTATCCAAGGGGTGGTTAAGGGCCCTAACATCTTTCCTTGGTGGTGTTTCTGTATCCAAGGTTCGTGTTAGTTCCGATTGCTTATCCAAGTCGAAGGTGAGTTTGTGGTTTCAAAGTTGCCTTGAACTTCTTGCACTTTTCTTACATCTTTCCCATCCTCTTGGCTTTCCCTAGAGGATACATCACTTCTTTAGTGAAAAGCTATGTGAATCTAGAAGAAAGTACTCCACCTACGACAAAGAGTTTTATGCTATTGTGAGATGTTTAGAGCATTGGAGTCATTATCTCATTGCTAGTGAGTTTATCTTGCATTCTGACCATGAAGCACTGAAGTAGATACAAGGGCAGCATAAGTTAAACTCCAGGCACGCCAAATGGGTTGAGTTTATGCAATCATATCATTTCACCATCAAGCACAAGTCAGGTAAACTCAATCAAGGTGCATGATGCATATTTCCATATGCATCATTTTTATTCAACTCCAATTTCAAAGAAGAAAAGGGTCAAAGAAGATCATGCATGGAAATGTGCCTATTTGGTCTTCTTAAGTGAGTTCAAAGACTCGCGACACTATGGAGAGGTCAAAAGAGGTTAAACTTTGCTAGAAATTTGGTGCCGAATTCATCCCTGCGGAACCCGATTTTTGTGGCCATTTTTGGACAAGCTCAAGTGGACCCACAACTTGAGGGCCCATGTGCTTTTGAAGCTTAAGATGTCAGCTTTAAAATAAGCCCAATTTTATTTAATTTGGACATCATTTGATTGGGAAAAATATCACTCAAAGATACGTTGTGCTGATCCAGTCCAGTCTGAGATAGGTGCATTGTTTGGGCCATAACTTTCAACCCGCTTATCCAAATTGAGCAAATGAGCCCATTCTGGAAAATAGACTTCCAGGCTTTCTACCAAGCCCAAGAACGCGTGATTTGGCCGAGTATTCTGGAAGTTATGCTCTGTTGAAGTTGAGGCAGTTGCAAGGATTAATGCTGGGAATATGAAGAGTCTTAGGTTACATATATTTGTGTGGCTGATATTGTGCACGTTTGAGATGCTTCTAGATTGATGTAATCAGCTGCAAAAATCCTAGAATATTCCTTGTAACCTCCCCCACCCCCCCTTTTATGATGTGTCTTTTCATTTTTCTTAGACTTTTCATTAGCTAGTTTTAATTGTTAGGAGTTATTTGAGTCTTTTGATTGTCTTTTGCTGAGTCTATAAAAGGGGAAGGGCATGTGAAGCTAATCATTGAGCATTGTAAGAGATTTCCAAAGTAACACAAGCAACTTTGAGAGTGATTCTCATTTGTGTCTCAAAAATTCCTAGTTCTATATCTTGAATTTGGCTAATTCAAGTGGTGTTCTAGGTTCTCTATCTTTTCCAATTGGAGTGATTCTTTGGTAAGACAAGAGAATTAGCCCAAGATCAAGTCATTGAGTGGCTCCGTGAAGGATTATCTCAATTACAAGATCTTGTTCTATCCTTTTTCTTGTGTAGTGAAGTTCTTCATCCATCTCATCCATCTTTCATTTCTTTTTCCAATTTGGCTTATTTGAGTTGGAGTTTGATTTGGTTCACTTGCCCCCCCACATCTACATCAATTGGTATCAGAGCCAAGGCTTTTAAGTGACCCACATCATACCCAAACACATCCCAAAAAGCCAAATACAAAAAAAAAAAAAAGAGGCACAAACCGGCAATCCGAAGTCTTGAAGACCAGAGAAGCAGCACGGTGCCCCCGTGCCACAACACACGACCGTGCCATATTCTTTTTCCAGGAAACTTCAAGTCGAGACGGAGCACGGTGCCCCCGTGCCGACACGCACGACCGTGCCACTCTACTTTTTTGCATTTTCTTCAGCCGAAGCATAGCACGGCCTGACCGTGCCCCCTTGCACGACCGTGCCACTTTCGCTGCTGCATATTCTTCCTTCAACGCATCTCCAACATGTCTACAAAGTCCACAAGAAGCGACCAAGCACGTGTGGAAGCGTTAGAAGCACAACTCACTTATCTTCGAACTCAACTTGGGCAACTTTTGGAGGAGAAAAGAAGGTGGGTTCATAGCCCCACTCCCTCTCATCCTCATGAACCGGTGGTTGAATCTGAAGAGGAAGTCCATCACTCCCATGCCAATTCAAGTGATGAGGGACCCCCAAGGAGACGAAGGCAAGGAGGAAATATTGGTGGTGTCCGAATTGACATCCCCGAATTTGAAGGCCAACTTGATCCGGACTTATTTCTCGATTGGTTGCACACCATTGAGAGGATCTTTGAATATGATGACATCCCGGAAGATAAGAAGGTAAAGCTTGTAGCCCTTAAACTCAGAAAATATGCTTCAATCTGGTGGGCTAACCTTGGAGCGAAAAGAGCAAGAAACAGGAAAGGGAAAATCAGAACTTGGGCCAAAATGAAAGAAAAACTCAATGCCAAGTTTCTTCCCTCTCACTATGTGCAAGACAATTATCTCAAGCTCCATCGACTCAAGCAAGGATCCAAGAGTGTGGAAGAATACACTCGGGAGTTTGAACAACTCCTACTCAAATGCGATTTGAGAGAAGACGCCTCACAAACCTTGGTAAGATACTTGACCGGTCTTGATGAGTCCATTGCTCATGTAATTGAGTTGCAACCCTATTCATCCCTAGATGACTTGAGTTCTCTAGCCTATAAGGTAGAGCAACAAAATAAATCTAAGGAAAAGAGCATCTTTTCCAAGACTCCTTCCCGTCCTTTTTCTCAAGAATCACCTTACTTTCCCCCACAAATTCAAACCCCCTCACCCGCCAAAAGTGTCCCTCCAATCACCCCTCCACCTCCCACAAAAGTGCCCTCACGGCCAAAAGACCAGGTTCGTTGTTTCCGTTGTCAAGGTATGGGACATTTTGCATCTGAGTGTCCTAACAAGAAGATTGTTTCCCTGGCTGAGTACCAAGCTTCTTTTGAGGAGCATGACCATGAAGAAGAGGAAAGTTTGGAGGAAAAGAAGAAGAGGTTATCATAGGCCCCGATGAAGGTGAGTTGCTTGTCATTAGGCGAGCATTGAGCGGATTTGCTACTCAAGAAGGCTTGGAGCAAAGAGAGGCGATTTTCCACACAAGGTGCCCTATTCAAGGGAAAGTTTGTACCCTCATCATCGATGGAGGTAGTTGTACAAATGTTGCATCCAAAACCATGGTGGACAAGCTCAAACTTGAGACTACACCCATCCTAAGCCTTATAGCATCCAATGGCTAAATCAAGGCAAAGGTATATACATTTCTCATCAGTGCCTCATTTCTCTTTCTATTGGAGACCACTATAAGGATGAGATATTGTGTGACATTCTTCCTATGGATGCAAGCCATATATTATTGGGTAGACCATGGATGTTTGATCGCCATGTACTTCATCATGGGCGCCTCAACACCTACTCCTTTATTAAGGATGAGAAGAAAATCACCTTGACCCCTATTCCATCGTGCAAAGCCCCAAGCCACAAAAGGACCGACAAGCCTTAACCCTCATTCATCCTTCCCAAACCCTTGCCCCCAAAGAAGATTTCCCACTTCCGCCTCTTCTCCTCACCAGATATGACCCGTTTTATCATCCTTCCCTCACCCTCTTCTATATCTCTCTAGAGGTGATGCCCTTTGACCACTTCCTACAAGAGCTCCCATTTCATAAACATGCCTCCCTTCATGAGAAGCTTGCCAACCCTTTGAGTTTGAGGACAAACTCAAAACAACCCGGGGAGTCTGATGCATATTTCCATATGCATCATTTTTATTCAAGTCCAATTTCAAAGAAGAAAAGGGTCAAAGAAGATCATGCTTGGAAATGTGCCTATTTGGTCTTTTTAAGTGAGTTCAAAGACTCGCGACACTATGGAGAGGTCAAAAAGAGGTTAAGCTTTGCTAGAAATTTGGCGCTGAATTCGGCGCTGAATTCATCCCTGCGGAACCCGATTTTTGTGACCATTTTTGGACAAGCTCAAGTGGACCCACAACTTGAGGGCCCATGTTCTTTTGAAGCTTAAGATGTCAGCTTTAAAATAAGCCCAATTTTATTTAATTTGGACATCATTTGATTGGGCAAAAATATCACTCAAAGATACGTTGTGCTGATCCAGTCCAGTCTGAGATAGGTGCATTGTTTGGGCCATAACTTTCAAACCGCTTATCCAAATTGAGCAAATGAGCCCATTCTGGACAATAGACTTCCAGGGCTTTCTAACAAGCCCAAGAACGCGTGATTTGGCCGAGTATTCTGGAGGTTATGCTCTGTTGAAGTTGAGGCAGTTGCAAGGATTAATGCTGGGAATATGAAGAGTCTTAGGTTACATATATGTGTGTGGCTGATATTGTGCACGTTTTAGATGCTTCTAGATTGATGTAATCAGCTGCAAAAATCCTAGAATATTCCTTGTAACCTCCCCCACCCCCTTTTATGATGTGTCTTTTCATTTTTTCTTAGACTTTTCATTAGCTAGTTTTTAATTGTTAGGAGTTATTTGAGTCTTTTGATTGTCTTTTGCTGAGTCTATAAAAGGGGGGGGGCATGTGAAGCTAATCATTGAGCATTGTAAGAGATTTCCAAAGTAATACAAGCACCTTTGAGAGTGATTTTCATTTGTGTCTCAAAAATTCCTAGTTCTATATCTTGAATTTGGCTCATTCAAGTGGTGTTCTAGGTTCTCTTCCTTTTCCAATTGGAGTGATTCCTTGGTTAAGACAAGAGAATTACCCCAAGGTCAAGTCATTGAGTGGCTCCGTGAAGGATTATCTCAATTACAAGATCTTGTTCTATCCCTTTTCTTGTGTAGTGAAGTTCTTCATCCATCTCATCCATCTTTCATTTCTCTTTCCAATTTGGCTTATTTGAGTTGGAGTTTGATTTGGTTCACTTGCCCCCCCCCACATCTACATCAAACCTCCCCCACCCCCTTTTATGATGTGTCTTTTCATTTTTCTTAGACTTTTCATTAGCTAGTTTTAATTGTTAGGAGTTATTTGAGTCTTTTGATTGTCTTTTGCTGAGTCTATAAAAGGGGAGGGGGCGTGTGAAGCTATTCATTCAGCATTGTAAGAAATTTCCAAAGCAATACAAGTACTTTGAGTGTGTTTCTCAAAAGTGCAACTAAATTCCTAGTTCTATATCTTGAATTGTGGCAAATTCAAGTGGTGTTCTAGGTTATCTTCCTTTTCCAATTGGAGTGATTCCTTGGTTAAGACAAGAGAATTAGCCCAAGATCAAGTCATTGAGTGGCTCCGTGAAGGATTATCTTAATTACAAGGTCTTGTTTATCCTTGTTCTTTTGTTATTATTCTTCAAACCATCTCAAACTATCTTCCACCATATTCACTTTTCTTTGGTTGATTCTTGTTTAGTTTGAGTTTGAGTTGATTTGGTTCCTTACCACCCACATCTACATCAATTGGTATCAGAGCCAAGGCTTTTAAGTGACCCACATCATACCCAAACACATCCCAAAAAGCCAAAATACAAAAAAAAAAAGAGGCACAACCCGGCAATCCGAAGTCTTGAAGACCAGAGAAGCAGCACGGTGCCCCCGTGCCACAACACCCGACCGTGCCATATTCTTTTTCCAGGAATCTTCAAGTCGAGACGGAGCACGGTGCCCCCGTGCCGCCAAACACGACCGTGCCACTCTACTTTTCTGCATTTTCTTCAGCCGAAGCATAGCACGGCCTGACCGTGCCCCTTGCACGACCGTGCCACTTTCCCTGCTGCATATTCTTCCTTCAACGCATCTCCAACATGTCTACAAAGTCCACAAGAAGCGACCAAGCACGTGTGGAAGAGTTAGAAGCACAACTCACTTATCTTCGAACTCAACTTGGCCAACTTTTGGAGGAGAAAAGAAGGTGGGTTCATAGCCCCACTCCCTCTCATCCTCATGAACCGGTGGTTGAATCTGAAGAGGAAGTCCATCAATCCCATGCCAATTCAAGTGATGAGGAACCCCCAAGGAGACGAAGGCAAGGAGGAAATATTGGTGGTGTCCGAATTGACATCACCGAATTTGAAGGCCAACTTGATCCGGACTTATTTCTCGATTGGTTGCACACCATTGAGAGGATCTTTGAATATGAGGACATCCCGGAAGATAAGAAGGTAAAGCTTGTAGCCATTAAACTCAGAAAATATGCTTCAATCTGGTGGGCTAACCTTGGAGCGAAAAGAGCAAGAAACGGGAAAGGGAAAATCAGAACTTGGGCCAAAATGAAAGAAAACTCAAGGCCAAGTTTCTTCCCTCTCACTATGTGCAAGACAATTATCTCAAACTCCATCGACCCAAGCAAGGATCCAAGAGTGTGGAAGAATACACTCGGGAGTTTGAACAACTCCTACTCAAATGCGATTTGAGAGAAGACGACTCACAAACCTTGTTAAGATACTTGACCGGTCTTGATGAGTCCATTGCTCATGTAATTGAGTTGCAACCCTATTCATCCCTAGATGACTTGAGTTCTCTAGCCTACAAGGTAGGGCAACAAAAGAAATCAAAGGGAAAGAGTGTCCTTTCCAAGCCTCTCTCTCGTCCTTACCCCACACAAAAGCCTCCGTACTACCCACCTCGTCCACAAAATCCCCCACCTCCACAAACCAAAAACACCCCTCCAACCCCTCCAAAACCCTCCACACAAGAGCCCAAATCAAAGGACAAGGTTCGTTGCTTTCGGTGTCAAGGCATGGGACACTATGCATCTGAGTGTCCAAACAGGAGGAGCCCTAGCTGGCCATTTTGGTGTTGAGAAGACTAGATCAATGTTGAAGGAACACTACTATTGGCCTAAGATATCAAGAGATGTAGAGCATTTCATCAAAAGATGTTCTACTTGTCAAATGGCTAAGAGCCATTCTTTGCCCCAAGGATTGTATTCTCCACTCCCCATTCCTCAAGCCCCTTGGGGAGATATTAGCCTGGATTTTATCACGGGTTTGCCTAGAACCCAAAGGAACAAAGACTCCATTATGGTGGTTGTGGATCGATTCTCCAAGATGGCGCATTTCATTCCTTGCCACTGATGCATATTTCCATATGCATCATTTTTATTCAACTCCAATTTCAAAGAAGAAAAGGGTCAAAGAAGATCATGCATGGAAATGTGCCTATTTGGTCTTCTTAAGCGAGTTCAAAGACTCGCGACACTATGGAGAGGTCAAAAAGAGGGTAAACTTTGCTAGAAATTTGGTGCCGAATTCATCCCTGCGGAACCCGATTTTTGTGACCACTTTTGGACAAGCTAAAGTGGACCCACAACTTGAGGGCCCATGTGCTTTTGAAGCTTAAGATGTCAGCTTTAAAATAAGCCCAATTTTATTTAATTGGGACATCATTTGATTGGGCAAAATATCACTCAAAGATACGTTGTGCTGATCCAGTCCAGTCTGAGATAGGTGCATTGTTTGGGCCATAACTTTCAAACCACTTATCCAAATTGAGCAACTGAGCCCATTCTGGAAAATAGACTTCCAGGGCTTTCTAACAAGCCCAAGAACGCGTGATTTGGCCGAGTATTCTGGAAGTTATGCTCTTTTGAAGTTGAGGCAGTTGCAAGGATTAATGCTGGGAATATGAAGAGTCTTCGGTTACATATACTTGTGTGGCTGATATTGTGCACGTTTTAGATGCTTCTAGATTGATGTAATTAGCTGCAAAAAATCCTAGAATATTCCTTGTAACCTCCCCCACCCCTTTTATGATGAGTCTTTTCATTTTTCTTAGACTTTTCATTAGCTAGTTTTAATTGTTAGGAGTTATTTGAGTCCTTTTGTTGTCTTTTGCTGAGCCTATATAAAGGGGGGGCGTGTGAGCATTGTAGATCAGATTTCTAAGGCATTTTCAAGAGTAATTCAAGCAACTTTGAGAGTGATTCTCATTTGTGTCCCAAAAATTCCTAGTTCTATATCTTGAATTTGGCTAATTCAAGTGGTGTTCTAGGTTCTCTTCCTTTTCCAATTGGAGTGATTCCTTGGTTAGGACAAGAGAATTAGCCCAAGGTCAAGTCATTGAGTGGCTCCGTGAAGGATTATCTCAATTACAAGATCTTGTTCTATCCCTTTTTCTTGTGTAGTGAAGTCCTTCATCCATCTCATCCATCTTTCATTTCTCTTTCCAATTTGGCTTATTTGAGTTGGAGTTTGATTTGGTTCACTTGCCCCCCCCACATATACATCAATTGGTATCAGAGCCAAGGCTTTTAAGTGACCCACATCATACCCAAACACATCCCAAAAAGCCAAAATACAAAAAACAAAAAGAGGCACAAACCGGCAATCCGAGTCTCGAAGACCAGAGAAGCAGCACGGTGCCCCCGTGCCACCACACACGATCGTGCCATATCATTTTCCAGAAATCTTCAAGTTGAGACGGAGCACGGTGCCCCCGTGCCGCCAAGCACGACCGTGCCACTCTACTTTTCTGCATTTTCTTCAGCCGAAGCATAGCACGGCTTGACCGTGCCCCCTTGCACGACCGTGCCACCTTTGCCACAGCCAACTTACGTTTCAAATCAATCCACGAAGAACCCTAGACCTCATCCTTCATGCCGTCTTCAAAGAACTTGGAGAAAGAACTAGCTCTTATTGATATTGGATATGCTTGCTTTGCAATCCCAAAATTTCATGGCGAAAAGGAAGAGTTCGCAGGTTGGTTATCTAAGGTGGAACGAGTTTTTGCTTGTTGTATCCTTAATGACCAACAGAAGTTCAAAGTGGTTATTTCAAGATTGAGAGGATGTGCACTTCAGTGGTGGAATAAATACAAGTTTGAGCGAAAAAGAAAGGAAAAGAAAAGGTGAGAACTTGGAAGAAATTGAGTAGTAAGTTGAAGGGTTCCTTTTACCCATCCACTTACATGCCCATGGAAGAAAGTATCTCCGTTAAGCTCACGGGTTCATTCCCTTCCACCCCACAAAAAGAACAAACCCCACAAATGATCTTTCCCCCACAACCTAGGAGGTGTCTCAAGTGCCAAGGGCTTGGACACTTATCCACGGATTGCCCAAACGACGAGGTCATTACCTTGGAAGAAAGGAAAGCCGTGGAAGAAGAGAACGATCAGGAGGAAAGCTTTGAAGAAGAAATTGAACTCAAGGTTGAAAAAGAAGAAATACTTCCCTTAGAGAAGGTTTCTCAAAAGCCAAACAAAGATGAAGAGATCCTTGGAGAAAAAGCTTCAAGCCTAGTTGACCTACCTCTTGTTTTTGGTGACTATGGTGATGAAGAGACCTTTGAACTTGAGGCCCAAAGATCCGAGTTGAAGCAAGAAGAGATTGTGCAAGAAATCGAGCAATCCTTCACCCAAGAAGGGTGCCAAGAAGATAATGAGGTGAATTTGAGCATAACCCCAAGAATTGAAGAGTATGTAGTTAAAGACCTTGAAGTGATGAAGCCATGTAGGGTTGCTGAAGAGTTTGCACAACTCTTGATTCAAGAAGTACGCCCTACCGAACTCCAAGCACCCGAGTTGGAGGCATGTGGGGTTATTGAAGAAGTTGAGCAACTCTTGACCCAAGAAGATTTCACCTTAACCCCCATTCAACCTTCCCAACCCCTCAAACCACAAAAGGACCGACAAGCCTTAACCCTCATTCATCCTTCCCAAACCCTTGCCCCCAAAGAAGATTTCCCACTTCCGCCTCTTCTCCTTACCAGGTATGACCCGTTTTATCATCCTCCCCTCACCCTCTTCTATATCTCTCTAGAGGTGATGCCCTGTGACCTCCTTCCCCAAAAGTTCCCATATTGTAAGCGCGACCCCTTTCTTGAGAGGCTTGCCAACCCTTTGAGTTTGAGGACAAACTCAAAACAACCCGGGGAGTATGATGCATATTTCCATATGCATCATTTTTATTCAACTCCAATTCCAAAGAAGAAAAGGGTCAAAGAAGATCATGCATGGAAATGTGCCTATTTGGTCTTCTTAAGTGAGTTCAAAGACTTGCGACACTATGGAGAGGTCAAAAAGAGGTTAAACTTTGCTAGAAATTTGGTGCCGAATTCATCCCTGCGAAACCCGATTTTTGTGACCACTTTTGGACAAGCTCAAGTGGACCCACAACTTGAGGCTCCACATGGTTTTGAAGCTTAAGATGTCAGCTTTAAAATAAGCCCAATTTTATTTAATTTGGACATCATTTGATGGGGCAAAATATCACTCAAAGATACGTTGTGCTGATCCAGTCCAGTCTGAGATAGGTGCATTGTTTGGGCCATAACTTTCAAAACGCTTATCCAAATTGAGCAAATGAGCCCATTCTGGAAAATAGACTTCCAGGGCTTTCTAACAAGCCCAAAAACGCGTGATTTGGCCGAGTATTCTGGAAGTTATGCTTTGTTGAAGTTGAGGCAGTTGCAAGGATTAATGCTGGGAATATGAAGAGTCTTAGGTTACATATATTGGTGTGGCTGATATTGTGCACGTTTTAGATGCTTCTAGATTGATGTAATCAGCTGCAAAAATCCTAGAATATTCCTTGTAACCTCCCCCACCCTCTTTTATGATGTGTCTTTTCATTTTTTCTTAGACTTTTCATTAGCTAGTTTTAATTGTTAGGAGTTATTTGAGTCTTTTGATTGTCTTTTGCTGAGTCTATAAAAGGGGAGGGGCATGTGAAGCTAATCATTCAGCATTGTAAGAGATTTTCCAAAGTAATACAAGCACCTTTGAGAGTGATTCTCATTTGTGTCTCAAAAATTCCTAGTTCTATAGCTTGAATTTGGCTAATTCAAGTGGTGTTCTAGGTTCTCTATCTTTTCCAATTGGAGTGATTCCTTGGTTAAGACAAGAGAATTAGCCCAAGGTCAAGTAATTGAGTGGCTCCGTGAAGGATTATCTCAATTACAAGATCTTGTTCTATCCCTTTTTCTTGTGTAGTGAAGTTCTTCATCCATCTCATCTATCTTTCATTTCTCTTTCCAATTTGGCTTATTTGAGTTGGAGTTTGATTTGGTTCACTTGCCCCCCCACATATACATCAGCCACACCACTAATGATGCTACTCAAGTGGCTAATCTTTACTTCAAGGAGATTGTGAGACTACATGGCATTCCAAAGAGCATGGTATCTGATCGGGACTCCAAGGTTCTTAGTCATTTTTGGCTAACTCTATGGCGCAAATTGGGTACTCAACTCAAGTTTAGCACTACTTGTCATCCCCAAACTGATGGCCAAACTGAAGTCACTAATAGGACTTTGGGTACCTTACTTCGAGTCCTAGTGAAGAAGCATTTGAAGAATTGGGATGAGGTGCTACCACATGCCGAGTTTGCATTCAATCGAGTGCCTAGTAAGTCGACCCAACTCTCTCCATTTCAAGTTGTGTATGGCTACAATCCCAAGAGTCCCTTGGATCTTGTTCCCATTCCGACTCCCACAAAATTTAGTTGGGAAGCTGAAAAAAGAGCCAAGGAGATCCAAGATCTTCATGCAAGAGTTAGAGATAACATTGCCAAGGCTAATGAAATAGCCATGCAAAGCGCCAACAAGCATCGCAAGGAGGTACATTTTCAACCAGGAGATTTGGTATGGATTCACATGAGGAAGG
>JAKOGI010005150.1:7500-12500 GCA_029747015.1 Carnegiea gigantea | reverse complement strand
TGTGAACGCTGGCCGCTTGTCCTGAACGCTGGCCGCAGCCTGTGAACGCTGGCCGCAGGCTGTGAACACTGGCCGCTTGTCCTGAACGCTGGCCGCAGCCTGTGAACGCTGGCCGCTTGTCCTGAACGCTGGCCGCAGCCTGTGAACGCTGGCCGCAGCCTGTGATCGCTGGCCGCTTGTCCTGAACGCTGGCCGCAGGCTGTGAACGCTGGCCGCTTGTCCTGAACGCTGGCCGCAGCCTGTGAACGCTGGCCGCTTGTCCTGAACGCTGGCCGCTGGCTGTGAACGCTGGCCGCTGGCTGTGAACGCTGGCCGCAGCCTGTGAACGCTGGCCGCTTGTCCTGAACGCTGGCCGCAGCCTGTGAACGCTGGCCGCGGGTCCTGAACGCTGGCCGCAGCCTGTGAACGCTGGCCGCTTGTCCTGACCGCTGGCCGCAGCCTGTGAACGCTGGCCGCTTGTCCTGAACGCTGGCCGCAGCCTGTGAACGCTGGCCGCAGCCTGTGCACGCTGGCCGCTTGTCCTGAACGCTGGCCGCAGCCTGTGAACGATGGCCGCAGGCTGTGAACGCTGGCCGCTTGTCCTGAACGCTGGCCGCAGCCTGTGAACGTTGGCCGCAGCCTGTGAACGCTGGCCGCTTGTCCTGAACGCTGGCCGCAGCCTGTGAACGCTGGCCGCAGGCTGTGAACGCTTGCCGCTTGTCCTGAACGCTGGCCGCAGCCTGTGAACGCTGGCCGCTTGTCCTGAACGCTGGCCGCAGCCTGTGAACGCTGGCCGCAGGCTGTGAACGCTGGCCGCTTGTCCTGAACGCTTGCCGCAGCCTGTGAACGCTGGCCGCTTGTCCTGAACGCTGGCCGCAGGCTGTGAACGCTGGCCGCTTGTCCTGAACGCTGGCCGCAGGCTGTGAACGCTGGGCGCTTGTCCTGAACTCTGGCCGCAGCCTGTGAACGCTGGCCGCTTGTCCTGAACGCTGGCCGCAGCCTGTGAACGCTGGCCGCTTGTCCTGAACGCTGGCCGCAGCCGGTGAACGCTGGCCGCAGCCTGTGAACGCTGGCCGCTTGTCCTGAACGCTGGCCGCGACCTGTGAACGCTGGCCGCTTGTCCTGAACGCTGGCCGCAGCCTGTGAACGCTGGCCGCTTGTCCTGAACGCTGGCCGCAGGCTGTGAACGCTGGCCGCATGTCCTGAACGCTGGCCGCAGGCTGTGAACGCTGGCCGCTTGTCCTGAACGCTGGCCGCAGCCTGTGAGCGCTGGCCGCAGGCCGGTGAACGCGGGCCGCTTGTCCTGAACGCTGGCCGCAGCCTGTGAACGCTGGCCGCTTGTCCTGAACGCTGGCCGCGGCCTGTGAACGCTGGCCGCTTGTCCTGAACGCTGGCCGCAGCCTGTGAACGCTGGCCGCAGGTCCTGAACGCTGGCCGCAGCCTGTGAACGCTGGCCGCTGGTCCTGAACGCTGGCCGCTTGTCCTGAACGCTGGCCGCAGCCTGTGAACGCTGGCCGCTGTCCTGTGAACGCTGGCCGCTGGCCTGTGAACGCTGGCCGCAGGCCGGGACCTGTCCCAGCTGAGTATGAAAAATCGGCACGGTTGATGTCCACTCCGGGCACGGCCACCAAACCTCCTGAAGCTCTCTAGGGTGATGGTCCGGGCGGAGTATGAAAAATAGGCACGGTTGATGTCCACTCCGGGCACGGCCACCAAACCTCCTGTAGCTCTCTAGGGGGATGGCCCGGGCGGAGTATGAAAAATCGGCACGGTTGATGTCCACTCCGGGCACGGCCACGAAAGCTCGTTGTGCTCTTTAGGGGGAAGGTGATTGAGCTAGTGCTCCGCCCCGTCCGCGACCCGAGCAGGATGAACGATGGTGAGTGACACCCCGCCCCCGGCCCCGTGACCCCCCCGCGCGCATTATAATCTTTGACAGGGCGCATGGCGCAGGGACGCAGGGGCGCGGGGGCGGACTTGACGGACTTGAGCGGACCTTGGGCGGACTGGGCGAAGGAAGGGTCGAGAGCTAGGCCCCGTGGCGTGGCGCGTGCCCCCATATTGGTGCCCCAAGTCCCGAACGTCGATGCCAAGGCATGCCCCCGAGTCCCGGGGAGCGGCCCCGTGCACGGCCGAGGCCTGCCCCCGCGTCCCGCCCATCGGCCCCGGGGCATGCCCCCGTGCATCGCCTCTAGAACGCCCCCGAAGCAAGGCCAAGGCATGCCCCCCGAGTCCCGCCCATCGCCCCGTGGCAAGGCCAGGGCATGCCCCCGAGTCCCGCACATCGCCCCGGGCCGTGCCCCCGGGTCCCGAGGAACGCCCCCAAACGGCCCGGTGCATGCCCAAGGCGTGCCCCCGCGTCCCGAGGATCGGCCCCGGTCCATGCCCAAGGCGTGCCCCCCGGGTCCCGAGGAAGGCCCCCCGAACGGCCCCGGTGCATGGCCACGGCATGCCCCCGAGTCCCGCACCTCGCCCCGGGGCGTGCCCCCGAGTCCCGAGGAACGCCCCGGTGCATGCCCAAGGCATGGCCCCGAGTCCCGCACGTCGCCCCGGAACGGCCCCGGGGCGCGGCCAAGGCATGGCCCCGAGTCCCGGGGAACGCCCTCAGAACGGCCCCGGTGCATGGCCCCGCGTCCCGCACATCGCCCCGAAACGGCCCCGGTGCATGCCCAAGGCATGCCCCTGAGTCCCGAGGAAGGCCCCCACAACGGCCCCGGTGCATGGCCGAGGCATGCCCCCGGGTCCCGAGGACCGGCCCCGGGGGGCCCCGGGGCATGCCCCCGGGTCCCGAGGGTCGGCCCCGGGGCATGCCCCCGAGAGCGTCCACGCACGCTGCCGGACGCCCACGGCAGCATCCATGCATGCCGGGCAGCGTCCGGGCATGCTGTCGCTGGGTGCCGGGGGCTGCCGGGGGGTGCTGGATGCTGGCCGCAGGCTGTGAACGCTGGCCGCAGCCCTGTGAACGCTGGCCGCTTGTCCTGGACGCTGGCCGCAGGCTGTGAACGCTGGCCGCAGGCTTGTGGACGCTGGCCGCTTGTCCTGAACGCTGGCCGCAGCCTGTGAACGCTGGCCGCTTGTCCTGAACGCTGGCCGCAGCCTGTAACGCTGGCCGCAGGCTGTGAACGCTGGCCGCTGGCCGCTGGACGCTGGCCGCAGGCTGGAACGCTGGCCGCAGGCTGTGAACGCTGGCCGCAGCCCTGTGAACGCTGGCCGCTTGTCCTGGACGCTGGCCGCAGCCCTGTGAACGCTGGCCGCAGCTCCTGCACGCTGGCCGCAGCCTGTGAACGCTGGCCGCTTGTCCTGGACGCTGGGCGCAGCCCCTGGACGCTGGCCGCAGGGCCCTGAACGCTGGCCGCAGCCCCGCGAACGCCCGAAAGCCGTCCCGAGAAAAAATCCCCGTATTTTTGTCGTGCGTTTTTCCCCAAATTTTGTCCACCCCTTCCCCACGATTTTTAGAGGATTTACAAGCTTTGTCCCGCATTTTTCTGATTTTTCTCCGATTTTTAGGATTTTTTTTCGTTTTCGACTTTAAAAAATCATAAAAAATAGCTCGGGTGTCCGAAAAATTCCGAAAAAATATTTTTTAGTAATTTCACATCATGATCTTTCCAATGGTACCATTGGTTGCTGCTGAAACATTCTAAATCTTCAAAAAACCCCAGTATGATTTTTCGTCACAGTTGATGTCTACTGGGGGCAGAGCCAGTAGAGTTATAAGAGCTCTTTATAGGGGAGGTGCTTGGCAAGCAGCTGGGGCAGCAGCAGGGTCAGCGGCAGCCATCGCCCATGCATGGCATGGCATGGCATGATGTCAAAGGCCTTGTTGCCATGGCTTCCTTGCACCGAACCTTGGCGGGCGGATGAGGGACCACCCCGGGGGTCGGGTTTTGCCTCGGGAAGCGTGACTAGCATGAAAATTGTTGGATATCGATCGATGGAGTGCGGGAATCGTTGCTATGCTAGTTCCTACCTTCCGAGGCACCGGTGGTGCTCCTGACGCCCGTCTTCGGTGGCATTCCCTAGGCTTCTAGGATGCCATCACGGGTGGGGGCCTTGCCCCCCCTCACCCGAGAACGGTGATCACCCCCACGTGGGCAGGGGTGATTGTCGGTGAATTCCCGCGGCCCACCGTCCCTTCTTTCTTGACCCGGCCCCCTTGCTCCCTGACATCATTTCTGTTGCTCGACATGCCCCGTCCTGGGGGCGGACGGCGGACGCACTGGCTTGTGGGATTTAAGCGGGGGCGTGTTGCCTTCCACGTGCGGGCTGACCGTCGCAAGCGCGGTGACAGGAGAGGCGACGCGGGATGGGCTGGACGCCCCGGTTGTGAGAAGCCTGTGATCGGTGAGTGAGGGCCTAGACGCTTGAGCTTGTAAGCCCCTCGCGCCCGTGAGGCACTGCCACGAACGGGGTGGAAGGCTTGTCTTGAGCCGATCCGTGCGACGACGGCGGGGTTGATCGCTCCGGTGGTGGAAGCCGACGATCGGTGAGTGAGGGCCTAGACGCTTGAGCTTGTAAGCCCCTCGCGCCCGTGAGGCCGAAGTACACGAACGGAGTGGGAGGCCCTTCCCGAGGAGCACTTCCAAGGGCGCGACCTGAGGCCTGCGCGGGGCGGGGAGTGCCCTTCGCATCGGGATTTTGCCGGTGGGGATGCCGTTGCGCCCCTCGTCCCTTGTTTCTTGACATGGCCCCTTGCTCCTTGACATTGCCTTTCTGTTGCTTGACGACCCACCTCCCCCCGTCCCGGGGCGGACGGCGGACGCACTGGCTGTGGGATTTGCGCGGAGGCGTGTTGCCTTCCACGTGCGGGCTGACTGTCGCAAGCGCGGTGACAGGAGAGGCGACGCGGGATGGGCTGGACGCCCCGGTTGTGAGAAGCCTGTGATCGGTGAGTGAGGGCCTAGACGCTTGAGCTTGTAAGCCCCTCGCGCCCGTGAGGCACTGCCACGAACGGGGTGGAAGGCTTGTCTTGAGGAGCCGATCCGTGCGACGACGGCGGGGTTGATCGCTCCGGTGGTGGA
>JAKOGI010005149.1:0-15942 GCA_029747015.1 Carnegiea gigantea | reverse complement strand
TTTGATAAACATTTAGACACCCTTTCATGCCCTTAGGTGTCCCCAAAGAGTCCTCAAAAGATGGGAACAAACGGAGCTCATTTCGGACCAGATCACAGGCTGAATTCCAGGACTGTCCAGTTTTGCACGGTTTGAAAGATTAGGCTGGTTGACTAGGCAAATGATGTCAAAATGCTTTGGAACTTGCTTCATTGGAAAGATAAGACCTGAAACTTAAAGTTAGGCTTTAAACCGTTCAGTTAAATCAGGTTGCTCTTGGGTAATAGAGGGCCAGAAGTTGACCCATGTGCGCGGCTGTACTGGCCAGGTTGCAGGTCTGAAATGTTTGGATGATTTGAACCCCCAAATGGCCTCCTTTTCACTTGCAACTTGATTTATATGAAAGATCACATCCTAAACTTAAAGAAAGGCCAGAAATATCTCGACCAAAGGCATGCCAAGGCAAGCCAAAAATCACCTCAAACTTCAGTCAGGTGCTGTGTGGCTGAAACTGGATACCCGGTTGCATCTTTAGCCAAAAGTTATCAACCTAGGCCATTTACAAGCTAAATAAAAGCTTTATAAAGGACTTAGGTTGTCAACCCAAAAGTGTAAAGTGCTTCCAAACCCCTGGTAAGAGGAAAAATGCCTTGAACATGCAAAAGAAACGGCCACTGCCCGGGTTGTTCTAAGGAACCGAATTGGACTGTTTTGGGTGGAAACCTTTGCTAGGCTTCTACAAGGAGCTTGGACTAGCTTGGCTTGGGACTAGGGGTCCAAGAGAGTAAGGACCTTCCCAAGGGAGCTTGTAGGTCAAACTGAATACCTTGACAATAGGGATCCGAATGGAGTTGTTGAACAAGGACATGCTCTTGTAGACTAGAACTTCGTGGTTGGTGCGTATCATCCTCTCCCTCCTCAAGAGGATTTGCCCTCAAATCCTCAAGGTTCAAGTCATCCTCGATGTAAGGGCTCAGATCCCCTACATTGAAGGTGGCCGAAACCCCCATTTCACCGGGCAACTCTAGCTTGTAAGCGTTTGGACCAACCTTAGAAATCACCTTGAATGGGCCATCTCCCCTTGACATGAGCTTGTTTTTCCTTCTTGAGGGGAACCTTTCCTTTCTAAGGTGGAGCCATACCAAGTCTCCGGGTTGAAATTCCATGCCCTTGCGGTTCTTATTGGCTTTGTTCTTGTAAGCTTCATTAACCTTCTCAATGTGAGCCCTAATCCTTTCATGTAGACTTTGCATCTCCTTGGCTCGTTCTTTCGCTTCAAAGCTCACCTTGCAATCCATGGGGAGAGGTAGAAGATCAATGGGAGTTAGGGGATTAACCCCATACAAAGCCTCAAATGGTGACATGCCCGTGGCCCTAACCGGTGTGCGGTTGTAGGCAAACTCCGCATGGGCTAGCTTGATGTCCCACGCTCTCAAATTTTTGTGAACCAATGTCCTAAGGAGGGTAGAAAGGGTTCTATTTGTCACCTCCGTTTGGCCATCGGTTTGAGGATGGCAAGTGGTACTATAGAGGAGCTTAGTACCCAAGAGATGCCATAAACTCCTCCAAAAGTGAGAGAGAAATTTTGTGTCTCGGTCACTCACAATTGTTTTGGGAACACCATGAAGCCGAATCACCTCTTTCATGTAAAGATCCGCAATGTGGGAAGCATCATCGGTCTTGTGGCATGCTATGAAGTGTGCCATCTTTGAGAATCGATCCACAACCACCATGACCGAATCCTTGCCCCTTTGTGTCCTAGGCAAGGCCACAATGAAATCCATGCTCACATCTTCCCACGGCCTAAGAGGCACGGGCAGGGGACAATAGAGCCCTTGGTGAAATTGCCTCTTGGCTTGGTGGCAAATAGCACATCTTGAAACGACCTTGTGCACGTCCTCTCCCATCTTGGGCCAAAAGAAGTGTTCCCTTAGAATGTCTAAGGTCTTGTTGATCCCAAAATGACCAGCAAGTGAGCCCCCATGAGCTTCTCTCACTAGGAGTTCTCTAAAAGGGCAAGAAGGAATGCAAAGCTTGTTACCCTTAAAGAGAAATCCTTCTTGAATTTGGTAGGGACCGTGAGTAGGAGGGGACTTAAACAAGTCCTTGAAAGTTGAATCTTCCCCATAGTAAGCTTGAATAGCTTGAAATCCGAGTAGCTTTGCCCCTAGAAGTGAGATCAAGGCATACTTCCTTGAGAGTGCATCGGCTACCACATTCTCACAAACCCTTTTGTGTTTGGTGGAAAAGGAAAAGGCTTGTAAAAACTCAACCCATTTAGCATGCCTAAAATTGAGTTTAGGCTGCCCACTAAGGAACTTTAAAGCTTGGTGGTCCGAATGTAATACAAAGGGCTTAGGTTTCAAGTAGTGATTCCAATGATGCAAAGCCCGGACTATGGCGTAAAACTCTTTGTCATATGTTGAATAATTGAGTTTGGGGCCACTCAATTTCTCACTAAAATAGGCCAAAGGCTTTTTGAGTTGAGTAAGAACGGCTCCTATCCCTACTCCCCTTGCATCACACTCCACCTCAAACAACTCTTCAAAGTTTGGAAGGGCTAAAACCGGGGCCTCACACAACTTGAGCTTGATTGTTTCAAAGGACTTTTGGGCCGAGGGGGTCCAAACAAAAGTACCTTTCTTCATACATTCCGTGAGGGGTGCCATGATGGAACTAAAATCCTTGATGAATCTTCTATAGAAGGAGGCTAGGCCATGAAAGCTTCGTACGGCCGTAATGGAGGTGGGAACCGGCCAAGATTGGATGGCTTCCACCTTGGATTCATCCACTTGGATTCCTTTACTTGAGACAACATAACCAAGGAAAACAACCCTTGGTACAAAGAATTCACATTTTTCAAGCTTGCCATACAATCTTTGTTCACGTAGAGTAGTGAACACCTTCCTTAGATGTAGAATATGATCGGTTTCATTCTTGCTATACACAAGAATGTCATCAAAGTAAACCACAACGAAGTCACCAATAAAGGGCCTTAGTACTTCATTCATCAATCTCATGAAAGTACTAGGTGCATTTGAGAGTCCGAATGGCATGACTAGCCACTCATATAGCCCTTGCTTGGTTTTGAAAGCGGTCTTCCACTCATCCCCCTCTTTCATCCGAATTTGGTGGTATCCGCTCCTTAAATCAATCTTTGAGAAGATCCTTGAACCATGTAGCTCATCTAACATGTCATCAAGCCTAGGAATTGGGTACCTATACTTGATGGTGATGTTGTTGATGGCCCTACTATCAATGCACATCCTCCAAGTCCCATCTTTCTTTGGAACTAATAAGGCCGGAATGGAACAAGGACTCATACTTGGCCTCACATAACCTTGGTCCACCAATTCTTGCACTTGCTTTTGGAGTTCCTTGGTTTCGGTGGGGTTACATCTATAGGCCGGTTTATTGGGTAGAGGGGCACCGGGAATTAAATCGATTTGGTGCTCTATGCCCCTTAAAGGAGGAAGACCGGGAGGTAGATTTTGAGGGAAAACATCCTCAAACCCTTGGATTAAGGGGATGGCCGAGGGGTGTAGGTTTTTTTGTGGGGGATTCTGTGGGGTTTCAACAAAGAGAATCATGTACACGGTCTTTCCTTTCTCAAGGGCCCTTTCAACTCGCCCTTCATTCACTAGCAAGGTTAGGTCTTTTGGCTTTGTCTCTCCACTCTTGGGTTTGTGTTTATGTGTTTGGTTTGGGGGTAGAGGGGCTAATGTCACGGTTTTCCCTTTAAGCCTAAAGGAATAAGTATTAGCTTGACCGTGATGGGTAGCATCCTTGTCGAATTGCCAAGGCCTCCCAAGGAGCAAATGGCAAGCGTCCATGGGTAAAACGTCACAAACAACCTCGTCTTGATAGCCACCAATGGAGAAAGGGACTAGAACTTGCTTACTACCCGTTACTTCACTCCCCTTTTTGAGCCATTGTAGGGTGTATGGCCTTGGGTGAGGAATGGTAGTAAGGTTAAGCTTGGTAACCATTTCATGGGAAGCCACATTAGTGCAACTCCCTCCATCAATGATCAAGTTGCACACTTTGTTCAAGACTTTACATCTTGAATGGAAAATTTGTTCTCTTTGATTGGAGTCCGAAATGGCCTCCTTAGTGTGCAAAACCCTCTTGATCATAAGAACATCCCCTTCCTCGGGTTGATAGGTGGGGTCTTCTTCGTCCTCAAGGATCTCTTCTTCACTTTCATCACTTTCGACCTCCATGTGACCGAGCTCGTCAATTTCCTTAATAGTAAGGACTCTTCGATTTGGACAATCCGCTTGAAAGTGCCCAAAACCATGGCACTTGAAACATTTCTTTTGGCTTTTGAGTCCCTCCTTTAGAACTTCTTTTCCTTTCTCTTGGTTGTGGGTGGTCTTGGGAGGGTATTTCGGTTTGAAGGGTGGGAAGGACTTAGGGGTGGCCGTGGGCTTTAAGGGGGTAGAAACAAAGGGGCGTTTGGATTTGAGTTGTTTTTCTACCTTCACGGCCAATTTGCAAGCATCCTCAAAGGTCCAAAAGGGTTGAAGTTCGACCCGCTCAAGGATAGGTGGAGATAGACCTTTTAGGAACCTTGTGATGGTTTGCTCGGGTTCCTCCCTCAATGAACATCGAATTTGGAGTTGTTCAAACTCTCGAATATACTCCTCAACCCTCATACTTCCTTGTTGAAGAGAAGTAACCCTCAAGTATAATTCTTGCTTATAAGTGGAAGGCAAGAATCGTTTGTCCATGTACTTCTTTAACTTAATCCAAGTGTTGATCTTGGATTTTCCCTCTAAGGCTCTCGTCCTCTTCAAGTTCTCATACCATAGAGATGCGTATGATTTGAGCTTCAACACGGCAAGTTTAAAGGCTTTCTCACTAGAATAACCCTTAATCTCAATGATCCTCTCCAAAGCTTGAACCCATTCTAAGTAATCTTCGGGTCTCAAACTTCCATCAAACTCGGGTGCCTCAATCTTCAAGTCATTGAGTTCATCTTGTTGTATCCTCCTCCTCCTCGGCCTTCTCCCTCCCATAGAAGAGTCCCTCTCAAGAGGAGAGTCAAAATCAAGGTCATTAGGAAGGTCCCGGGGTGGTTCTCGTTCTTGTCTTCTCGGTTGGGCCACGAGTTGTTGGAGTTGTGTAGTGAGGGTTCTTATGCTTTCTTGCATCTCAAGGATGGCTCTATCCCTCCCCATTTCGTGAGCTTGTTCTAGAGTCATACCTCTAGGAACTCTCACCGGTTCCCTTAAAGGGGCGTCTTGAGGTGAGGAAGAAGGATCTCCCCTTTCGGCCATGTTTTGGTAAAGGAGTGGAGAAACGGTTGGGGCTATTTGTGGAGCTTGGTTTTTTTTTTTTTGTAGCTAGGATTCGTGTTTGGGCTAGGAGGGGTCTTTGTGGATTCAAGGGGAACGTGAGAAGGGAATTCAAGGAGGGGAGAAACGAAAAAGAATCAAGGAGAAGAGAAGAGGAGCTTACGGCAATCAAACCCAACTCACCAAGAATCGAAGTTGGGCTCTGATACCAGTTGATGCGTGCTAGGCTAGCACTTCGGACACTTCTAACACTCAACACACTTGGATATGAATTGGCCTAAAGGTTAAAACCACCAGCCAAAGCTAAAGGATTCACCACCAATCTTCGTAAAGCAAACGCACTGGAAGAGAGGATAAAGAATCACTCCTAAACACCACCAATGAAGGATAAAGTAGAGGAGATTTGAGATTTGCTTAAGCTAGCAAAGAAAACTTTTCATTTTCATTTCAAAAATTAGTAAACATTCAGCTTTGGCCGAGTATATCCGGCCTTCACAACAAGATCAAGGGCCAAGATTTAACTAGCTAAATCAAGCAACCTAGTCTAGCTAATACAAGGCCTAATTTCAGCATCTCTTGGATGTTTGACACCTAATACAAGTGTTAATCTCAATGTTTGAGGTGTCTAACATGTGTTACACTTAAGTACAACTAATGAAAGCTTTGATAAGATGAAAAACAAGTCAAAACAGCAAGGACAGCCGGCTGATCACCTAAAACAGCAAAGGACAGCTTGTTTTGGTCCCTTGGATAAAAGGGTATTTTCTTCCTTGCTTGCCCGGATAATAGCTGTACCTTGGGTGGCTGAATCTGAGGTTTTGAGGGTTCATTTGATAACCATTTAGACACCCTTTCATGCCCTTAGGTGTCCCCAAAGAGTCCTCAAAAGATGGGAACAAACGGAGCTCATTTCGGACCAGATCATAGGCTGAATTCCAGGCCTGTCCAGTTTTGCACGGTTTGAAAGATTAGGCTGGTTGACTAGGCAAATGATGTCAAAATGCTTTGGAACTTGCTTCATTGGAAAGATAATACCTGAAACTTAAAGTTAGGCTTTAAACCGTTCAGTTAAATCAGGTTGCTCTTGGGTAATAGAGGGCCAGAAGTTGACCCATGTGCGCGGCACTGGCCAGTTTGCAGGTCTGAAATGTTTGGATGATTTGAACCCCCAAATGGCCTCCTTTTCACTTGCAACTTGATTTATATGAAAGGTCACATCCTAAACTTAAAGAAAGGCCAGAAATATCTCGACCAAAGGCCTGCCAAGGCAAGCCAAAAATCACCTCAAACTTCAGTCAGGTGCTGTGTGGCTGAAACTGGATACCCGGTTGCATCTTTAGCCAAAAGTTATCAACCTAGGCCATTTACAAGCTAAATAAAAGCTTTATAAAGGACTTAGGTTGTCAACCCAAAAGTGTAAAGTGCTTCCAAACCCCTGGTAAGAGGAAAAATGCCTTGAACATGCAAAAGAAACGGCCACTGCCCGGGTTGTTCTAAGGACCCGAATTGGACTGTTTTTGGGTGGAAACCTTTGCTAGGCTTCTACAAGGAGCTTGGACTAGCTTGGTTTGGGACTAGGGGTCCAAGAGAGTAAGGACCTTCCCAAGGGAGCTTGTAGGTCAAACTGAATACCTTGACAATAGGGATCCGAATGGAGTTGTTGAACAAGGACATGCTCTTGTAGACTAGAACTTCGTGGTTGGTGCGTATCATCCTCTCCCTCCTCAAGAGGATTTGCCCTCAAATCCTCAAGGTTCAAGTCATCCTCGATGTAAGGGCTCAGATCCCCTACATTGAAGGTGGCCGAAACCCCCATTTCACCGGGCAACTCTAGCTTGTAAGCGTTTGGACCAACCTTAGAAATCACCTTGAATGGGCCATCTCCCCTTGACATGAGCTTGTTTTTCCTTCTTGAGGGGAACCTTTCCTTTCTAAGGTGGAGCCATACCAAGTCTCCGGGTTGAAATTCCATGCCCTTGTGGTTCTTATTGGCTTTGTTCTTGTAAGCTTCATTAACCTTCTCAATGTGAGCCCTAATCCGTTCATGTAGACTTTGCATCTCCTTGGCTCGTTCTTTCGCTTCAAAGCTCACCTTGCAATCCATGGGGGGAGGTAGAAGATCAATGGGAGTTAGGGGATTAACCCCATACAAAGCCTCAAATGGTGACATGCCCGTGGCCCTAACCGGTGTGCGGTTGTAGGCAAACTCCGCATGGGCTAGCTTGATGTCCCACGCTCTCAAATTTTTGTGAACCAATGTCCTAAGGAGGGTAGAAAGGGTTCTATTTGTCACCTCCGTTTGGCCATCGGTTTGAGGATGACAAGTGGTACTATAGAGGAGCTTAGTACCCAAGAGATGCCATAAACTCCTCCAAAAGTGAGAGAGAAATTTTGTGTCTCGGTCACTCACAATTGTTTTGGGAACACCATGAAGCCGAATCCCCTCTTTCATGTAAAGATCCGCAATGTGGGAAGCATCATCGGTCTTGTGGCATGCTATGAAGTGTGCCATCTTTGAGAATCGATCCACAACCACCATGACCGAATCCCTGCCCCTTTGTGTCCTAGGCAAGGCCACAATGAAATCCATGCTCACATCTTCCCACGGCCTAAGAGGCACGGGCAGGGGACAATAGAGCCCTTGGTGAAATTGACTCTTGGCTTGGTGGCAAATAGCACATCTTGAAACGACCTTGTGCACGTCCTCTCCCATCTTGGGCCAAAAGAAGTGTTCCCTTAGAATGTCTAAGGTCTTGTTGATCCCAAAATGACCAGCAAGTGAGCCCCCATGAGCTTCTCTCACTAGGAGTTCTCTAAAAGGGCAAGAAGGAATGCAAAGCTTGTTATCCTTAAAGAGAAATCCTTCTTGAATTTGGTAGGGACCGTGAGTAGGAGGGGACTTAAACAAGTCCTTGAAAGTTGAATCTTCCTCATAGTAAGCTTGAATAGCTTGAAATCCGAGTAGCTTTGCCCCTAGAAGTGAGATCAAGGCATACTTCCTTGAGAGTGCATCGGCTACCACATTCTCACAACCCCTTTTGTGTTTGGTGGAAAAGGAAAAGGCTTGTAAAAACTCACCCCATTTAGCATGCCTAAAATTGAGTTTAGGCTGCCCACTAAGGAACTTTAAAGCTTGGTGGTCCGAATGTAATACAAAGGGCTTAGGTTTCAAGTAGTGATTCCAATGATGCAAAGCTCGGACTATGGCGTAAAACTCTTTGTCATATGTTGAATAATTGAGTTTGGGGCCACTCAATTTCTCACTAAAATAGGCCAAAGGCTTTTTGAGTTGAGTAAGAACGGCTCCTATCCCTACTCCACTTGCATCACACTCCACCTCAAACAACTCTTCAAAGTTTGGAAGGGCTAAAACCGGGGCCTCACACAACTTGAGCTTGATTGTTTCAAAGGACTTTTGGGCCGAGGGGGTCCAAACAAAAGTACCTTTCTTCATACATTCCGTGAGGGGGGCCATGATGGAACTAAAATCCTTGATGAATCTTCTATAGAAGGAGGCTAGGCCATGAAAGCTTCGTACGGCCGTAATGGAGGTGGGAACCGGCCAAGATCGGATGGCTTCCACCTTGGATTCATCCACTTGGATTCCTTTACTTGAGACAACATAACCAAGGAAAACAACCCTTGGTACAAAGAATTCACATTTTTCAAGCTTGCCATACAATCTTTGTTCATGTAGAGTAGTGAACACCTTCCTTAGATGTAGAATATGATCGGTTTCATTCTTGCTATACACAAGAATGTCATCAAAGTAAACCACAACGAAGTCCCCAATAAAGGGCCTTAGTACTTCATTCATCAATCTCATGAAAGTACTAGGTGCATTTGAGAGTCCGAATGGCATGACTAGCCACTCATATAGCCCTTGCTTGGTTTTGAAAGCGGTCTTCCACTCATCCCCCTCTTTCATCCGAATTTGGTGGTATCCGCTCCTTAAATCAATCTTTGAGAAGATCCTTGAACCATGTAGCTCATCTAACATGTCATCAAGCCTAGGAATTGGGTACCTATACTTGATGGTGATGTTGTTGATGGCCCTACTATCAATGCACATCCTCCAAGTCCTATCTTTCTTTGGAACTAATAAGGCCGGAACGGAACAAGGACTCATACTTGGCCTCACATAACCTTGGTCCACCAATTCTTGCACTTGCTTTTGGAGTTCCTTGGTTTCGGTGGGGTGACATCTATAGGCCGGTTTATTGGGTAGAGGGGCACCGGGAATTAAATCGATTTGGTGCTCTATGCCCCTTAAAGGAGGAAGACCGGGAGGTAGATTTTGAGGGAAAACATCCTCAAACTCTTGGATTAAGGGGATGGCCGAGGGGTGTAGGTTTTTTTGTGGGGGATTCTGTGGGGTTTCAACAAAGAGAATCATGTACACGGTCTTTCCTTTCTCAAGGGCCCTTTCAACTCGCCCTTCACTCTCTAGCAAGGTTAGGTCTTTTGGCTTTGTCTCTCCACTCTTGGGTTTGTGTTTATGTGTTTGGTTTGGGGTAGAGGGGCTAATGTCACGGTTTTCCCTTTAAGCCTAAAGGAATAAGTATTAGCTTGACCGTGATGGGTAGCATCCTTGTCGAATTGCCAAGGCCTCCCAAGGAGTAAATGGCAAGCGTCCATGGGTAAAACGTCACAAACAACCTCGTCTTGATAGCCACCAATGGAGAAAGGGACTAGAACTTGCTTACTACCCGTTACTTCACTCCCCTTTTTGAGCCATTGTAGGGTGTATGGCCTTGGGTGAGGAATGGTAGTAAGGTTAAGCTTGGTAACCATTTCATGGGAAGCCACATTAGTGCAACTCCCTCCATCAATGATCAAGTTGCACACTTTGTTCAAGACTTTACATCTTGAATGGAAAATTTGTTCTCTTTGATTGGAGTCCGAAATGGCCTCCTTAGTGTGCAAAACCCTCTTGATCATAAGAACATCCCCTTCCTCGGGTTGATAGGGGGGGTCTTCTTCGTCCTCAAGGATCTCTTCTTCACTTTCATCACTTTCGACCTCCATGTGACCGAGCTCATCAATTTCCTTAATAGTAAGGACTCTTCGATTTGGACAATCCGCTTGAAAGTGCCCAAAACCATGGCACTTGAAACATTTCTTTTGGCTTTTGAGTCCCTCCTTTAGAACTTCTTTTCCTTTCTCTTGGTTGTGGGTGGTCTTGGGAGGGTATTTCGGTTTGAAGGGTGGAAGGACTTAGGGGTGGCCGTGGGCTTTAAGGGGGTAGAAACAAAGGGGCGTTTGGATTTGAGTTGTTTTTCTACCTTCACGGCCAATTTGCAAGCATCCTCAAAGGTCCAAAAGGGGTGAAGTTCGACCCGCTCAAGGATAGGTGGAGATAGACCTTTTAGGAACCTTGCGATGGTTTGCTCGGGTTCCTCCCTCAATGAACATCGAATTTGGAGTTGTTCAAACTCTCGAATATACTCCTCAACCCTCATACTTCCTTGTTGAAGAGAAGTAACCCTCGAGTATAATTCTTGCTTATAAGTGGAAGGCAAGAATCGTTTGTCCATGTACTTCTTTAACTTAATCCAAGTGTTGATCTTGGATTTTCCCTCTAAGGCTCTCGTCCTCTTCAAGTTCTCATACCATAGAGATGCGTATGATTTGAGCTTCAACACGGCAAGTTTAAAGGCTTTCTCACTAGAATAACCCTTAATCTCAATGATCCTCTCCAAAGCTTGAACCCATTCTAAGTAATCTTCGGGTCTCAAACTTCCATCAAACTCGGGTGCCTCAATCTTCAAGTCATTGAGTTCATCTTGTTGTATCCTCCTCCTCGGCCTTCTCCCTCCCATAGAAGAGTCACTCTCAAGAGGAGAGTCAAAATCAAGGTCATTAGGAAGGTCCCGGGGTGGTTCTCGTTCTTGTCTTCTCGGTTGGGCCACGAGTTGTTGGAGTTGTGTAGTGAGGGTTCTTATGCTTTCTTGCATCTCAAGGATGGCTCTATCCCTCCTCATTTCGTGAGCTTGTTCTAGAGTCATCCCTCTAGGAACTCTCACCGGTTCCCTTAAAGGGGCGTCTTGAGGTGAGGAAGAAGGATCTCCCCTTTCGGCCATGTTTTGGTAAAGGAGTGGAGAAACGGTTGAGGCTATTTGTGGAGCTTGGTTTTTTTTTTTTTTTTGTAGCTAGGATTCGTGTTTGGGCTAGGAGGGTTCTTTGTGGATTCAAGGGGAACGTGAGAAGTGAATTCAAGGAGGGGGGAAACGAAAAAGAATCAAGGAGAAGAGAAGAGGAGCTTACGGCAATCAAAACCAACTCACCAAGAATCGAAGTTGGGCTCTGATCCCAGTTGATGCGTGCTAGGCTAGCACTTCGGACACTACTAACACTCAACACACTTGGATATGAATTGGCCTAAAGGTTAAAACCACCAGCCAAAGCTAAAGGATTCACCACCAATCTTCGTAAAGCAAACGCACCGGAAGAGAGGATAAAGAATCACTCCTAAACACCACCAATGAAGGATAAAGTAGAGGAGATTTGAGATTTGCTTAAGCTAGCAAAGAAAACTTTTCATTTTTCATTCCAAAAAGTTAGTAAACATTCAGCTTTGGCCGAGTATATCCGGCCTTCACAACAAGATCAAGGGCCAAGATTTAACTAGCTAAATCAAGCAACCTAGTCTAGCTAATACAAGGCATAAATTCAGCATCTCTTGGATGTTTGACACCTAATACAAGTGTTAATCTCAATGTTTGAGGTGTCTAACATGGGTTACACTTAAGTACAACTAATGAAAGCTTTGATAAGATGAAAAACAAGTCAAAACAGCAAGGACAGCCGGCTGATCACCTAAAACAGCAAAGGACAGCTTGTTTTGGTCCCTTGGATAAAAGGGTATTTTCTTCCTTGCTTGCCCGGATAATAGCTGTACCTTGGGTGGCTAAATCTGAGGTTTTGAGGGTTCATTTGATAAACATTTAGACCACCCTTTCATGCCCTTAGTGTCCAAAGAGTCCTCAAAAGATGGAACAAACGGAGCTCATTTCGGAACAGAATAATAGGCTGAATCCAGGACGTCAGTTTTGCACGGTTTGAAAGATTAGCTGGTTGACTAGCAAATGATGTCAAAATGCTTTGGAACTTGCTTCATGGAAAGCGATAAGACCGAACTTAAAGTTAGGCTTTAAACCGTTCCAGTTAAATCAGTTGCTCTTGGGTAATAGAAGGGCCAGAAGTTTGACCCTGTGCGCGGCTGTACTGGCCCGTTTGGCAGGTCTCTGAAATGTGGATGATCTTGACCCCAAATGGCCTCCTTTTACTTGCAACTTGATTTATATGAAGATCACATCCTAAACTTTAAAGAAAGGCCAGAAATATCTCGACAAAAGGCCTGCCAAGGCAAGCCAAAAATCACCTCAAACTTCAGTCAGGTGCTGTGTGGCTGAAACTGGATACCCGGTTGCATCTTTAGCCAAAAGTTATCAACCTAGGACATTTACAAGCTAAATAAAAGCTTTATAAAGGACTTAGGTTGTCAACCCAAAAGTGTAAAGTGCTTCCAAAACCCTGGTAAGAGGAAAAATGCCTTGAACATGCAAAAGAAACGGCCACTGCCCGGGTTGTTCTAAGGAACCGAATTGGACTGTTTTTGGGTGGAACCCTTTGCTAGGCTTCTACAAGGAGCTTGGACTAGCTTGGCTTGGGACTAGGGGTCCAAGAGAGTAAGGACCTTCCCAAGGGAGCTTGTAGGTCAAACTGAATACCTTGACAATAGGGATCCGAATGGAGTTGTTGAACAAGGACATGCTCTTGTAGACTAGAACTTCGTGGTTGGTGCGTATCAGGAACCGTGCTATGCTTCGACTTGAAGATTTCTGAAAAATAAATATGGCACGGTCGTGTGGTATGGCACGGGGGCACCGTGTGAACTTTCTGGCCTGTGGACACTGGATGTTCACGGTTTTTTGTTTTTGATTTTTTTTTTTTTGTGTATTTGGGTGTGATGTGGGTCACTTTAAAACCTTGGCTCTGATACCAATTGATGTAGATGTGGGGGGGCAAGTGAACCAAATCAAACTCCAACTCAAAATAAGCCAAATTGGGAAGAGAAATGAAAGATGGATGAGATGGATGAAGAACTTCACTACACAAGAAAAAAGGGATAGAACAAGATCTTGTAATTGAGATAATCCTTCACGGAGCCACTCAATGACTTGACCTTGGGCTAATTCTCTTGTCTCAACCAAGGAATCACTCCAATTGGAAACGGAAGAGAACCTAGAACACCACTTGAATTTGCCACAATTCAAGATATAGAACTAGGAATTTAGTTGCACTTTTGAGAAACACACTCAAAGTACTTGTATTGCTTTGGAAATTTCTTGCAATGCTGAATGATTAGCTTCACATGCCCCTCCCCTTTTATAGACTCAGCAAAAGACAATCAAAAGACTCAAATAACTCCTAACAATTAAAACTAGCTAATGAAAAATCTAAGAAAAAATGAAAAGACACATCATAAAAGGGGGTGGGGGAGGTTACAAGGAATATTCTAGGATTTTTGCAGCTGATTACATAAATCTAGAAGCATCTAAAACGTGCACAATATCAGCCACACAAATATATGTAACCTAAGACTCTTCATATTCCCAGCATTAATCCTTGCAACTGCCTCAACTTCAACAGAGCATAACTTCCAGAATACTCGGCCAAATCACGCGTTCTTGGCTTGTTAGAAAGCCCTGGAAGTCTATTTTCCAGAATGGGCTCATTTGCTCAATTTGGATAAGCGGTTTGAAAGTTATGGCCCCAACAATGCACCTATCTCAGACTGGACTGGATCAGCACAACGTATCTTTGAGTGATATTTTGCCCAATCAAATGATGTCCAAATTAAACAAACTTGGGTTTATTTGAAATATGAAATCTTAAGCTTCAAAAGCACATGGGCCCTCAAGTTGTGGGTCCACTTGAGCTTGTACAAAAGTGGTCACAAAAATCGGGTTCCGCAGGGATGAATTCGGCACCAAATTTCTAGCAAAGTTTAACCTCTTTTTGACCTCTTCATAGTGTCGTGAGTCTTTGAACCCACTTAATAAGACCAAATAAGCACACTTCCAAGCATGATCTTCTTTGACCCTTTTCTTCTTTGAAATTGTTCTTGAATAAAAATGATGCATATGGAAATATGCATCAGAGTCCCCCCATAGCCTGAAATTAAAATCATACTCATTTTTGATTGGTGGAAGCAAGGTCACAAAACTGGGCTAAAAACTGTTTTGGGGAACCTAATTGAGTGCTACGTATTTTTCGTTCTTTAATGGGTTTGCTCAGCTCCCTCCTTGCGTGCTTGCTTCAATCACTAGTCACGCAGCCAGGAAACACCATGTGATGTATGCTTGCAATGAACACAACCCAAGCTTACTCCACCCTTGTTCTTGCTAAGGAAACTAAGGGAGGAAAGGGAGAGAGTGTAGAAGATAAGAGGAGAGTTGATAGAGCAAGCACCTTCAAGAGATAATCCAAGAGGAGCCACTCTTGTTGCATACTTGGGCAATCCCCTTAGATCAATTAGGAATCACCACCTAATTGAGATAAAGGGACCTAGACACCACTTAAGTTGCCACACTTAAGATATAGACTAGGAATTTTAAGGGGAGAGTTTCTTTGAGAACTCACAAGCTTATGCATTCAAGTTGGTTGCAAAATGAAGGAACCAAGCTGCCTTTTAACAAGCCATGGTCGAGCTCCCTCTCTCCCTAGGCAGCAAATACAAAGCTAAGTACATGTGGGGAAGAGAAACACATCAAATCAGCCACAACAAGTTAAACACCTCACTACCTAGCTTAATCTAGCTCATTAGGGGTTATTATGCCTCCCAAATGAGGTGTCAAGCTTACAAAAGTCCTAGAGTGCAGCAAAGGTGAGTCATTAGGCAGGTGGGCAAGCAAAAACCAAGGGAAATCAGCCCCTTGTACCGGCTAGAGACAAACCGGTTAAAAGGGTGTTTTTCTTGTCCTTTTGGCTGGATAATACCAACACAAGGGGGTGCTTTGGATGGGATTTGAACCCTTGACTTGATAAATATTTATGTCCCCTTTCATGCTGCAAAATTTCAGAAACAATGGAGTTGAGTTAGTGGGCCAAACATTCCCTTAATTCGGACTGTGCTGATTGGCGCCCTGCAGTGCACTGTCTTCAGTTTTGGGCTTGGGTGGCTGACCAAATGGACTCCAAATGCCTTGCAAAAGGTCTTGTTGGAAAGCTAAGATCTTAAGCTTTAAGAGGGTGGTGCGTGCAGGAAATTTCCCCCTCTATATTTTGCTCCAACAGCGACACAAAACCGGGCCAGAAACTGGACGAACTGGGCAGTGCATCTTCTGCAGTGTTTATGAGTTTTCTGACCAAGGCATGAACTTCTTTGGCCTCCTTGGGGGTTGAATGGGTGTGAGGGTTTGCTGAATGTGTGGATGAAGCTTGGGCACGATGGTCCCCATCATCCTCCTCGGCTTGTTTGGAGTTTGACCTCAAACTCGGTAACTCCTCATCTTCATCATAGTATGGGCTCAAATCAGCCACATTGAAGGTGGCGGATACCCCATAATCACCGGGAAGGTCGACTTTGTAGGCATGGGGCCCGACCTTCTCTGATATCTCAAACGGGCCATCGGACCTTGGCATGATTTTGGACTTG
>JAKOGI010005148.1:7500-10000 GCA_029747015.1 Carnegiea gigantea | reverse complement strand
CTTCTCACAACCGGGGCGTCCAGCCCATCCCGCGTCGCCTCTCCTGTCACCGCGCTTGCGACGGTCAGCCCGCACGTGGCAGGCAACACGCCCCCGCTTAAATCCCACAAGCCAGTGCGTCCGCCGTCCGCCCCCAGGACGGGGCAGGTCGAGCAACAGAAATGATGTCAGGGAGCAAGGGGGCCGGGTCAAGAAAGAAGGGACGGTGGGCCGCGGGAATTCACCGACAATCACCCTGCCCACGTGGGGGTGATCACCGTTCTCGGGTGAGGGGGGGCAAGGCCCCCACCCGTGATGGCATCCTAGAAGCCTAGGCAATGCCACCGAAGACGGGCGTCAGGAGCACCACCGGTGCCTCGGAAGGTAGGAACTAGCATAGCAACGATTCCCGCACTCCGTCGACCGATATCCAACGATTTTCATGCTAGTCACGCTTCCCGAGGCAAAACCCGACCCCCGGCGTGGTCCCTCATCCGCCCGCCAAGGGTCGGTGCATGGAAGCCATGGCAACAAGGCCTTTGACATCATGCCATGCCATGCCATGCATGGGCGATGGCTGCCGCTGACCCTGCTGCTGCCCCAGCTGCTTGCCAAGCACCTCCCCTATAAAGAGCTCTTATAACCCTACTGGCTCTGCCCCCAGTAGACATCAACTGTGACGAAAAATCATACTGGGGTTTTTTGAAGATTAGAATGTTTCAGCAGCAACCAATGGTACCATTGGAAAGATCATGATGTGAAATTACTAAAAAATATTTTTTCGGAATTTTTCGGACACCCGAGCTATTTTTTATGATTTTTTTAAAGTCGAAAACGAAAAAAAATCCTAAAAATCGGAGAAAAATCAGAAAAATGCGGGACAAAGCTTGTAAATCCTCTAAAAATCGTGGGGAAGGGGTGGACAAAATTTGGGGAAAAACGCACGACAAAATACGGGGATTTTTTCTCGGGACGGCTTTCGGGCGTTCGCGGGGCTGCGGCCAGCGTTCAGGGCCCTGCGGCCAGCGTCCAGGGGCTGCGCCCAGCGTCCAGGGGCTGCGCCCAGCGGCCAGGACAAGCGGCCAGCGTTCACAGGCTGCGGCCAGCGTTCAGGAGCTGCGGCCAGCGTTCACAGGGCTGCGGCCAGCGTCCAGGACCAGCGGCCAGCGTTCACAGGGCTGCGGCCAGCGTTCACAGCCTGCGGCCAGCGTTCCCAGCCTGCGGCCAGCGTCCAGGACAAGCGGCCAGCGTTCACAGGCTGCGGCCAGCGTCCAGGACAAGCGGCCAGCGTTCACAGGGCTGAGGCCAGCGTTCACAGCCTGCGGCCAGCATCCAGCACCCCCCGGCAGCCCCCGGCACCCAGCGACAGCATGCCCGGACGCTGCCCGGCATGCATGGATGCTCCCGTGGGCGTCCGGCAGCGTGCGTGGACGCTCTCGGGGGCATGCCCCGGGGCCGACCCTCGGGACCCGGGGGCATGCCCCGGGGTCCCCCGGGGCCGGTCCTCGGGACCCGGGGGCATGCCTCGGCCATGCACCGGGGCCGTTGTGGGGGCCTTCCTCGGGACTCAGGGGCATGCCTTGGGCATGCACCGGGGCCGTTTCGGGTCGATGTGCGGGACGCGGGGCCATGCACCGGGGCCGTTCTGAGGGCGTTCCCCGGGACTCGGGGCCATGCCTTGGCCGCGCCCCGGGGCCGTTCCGGGGGGACGTGCGGGACTCGGGGCCATGCCTTGGGCCTGCACCGGGGCGTTCCTCGGGACTCGGGGGCACGCCCCGGGGCGAGGTGCGGGACTCGGGGGCATGCCGTGGCCATGCACCGGGGCCGTTCCGGGGGCCTTCCTCGGGACCCGGGGGGCGCGCCTTGGGCATGGACCGGGTCCGATCCTCGGGACGCGGGGGCACGCCTTGGGCATGCACCGGGGCCGTTTGGGGGCGTTCCTCGGGACCCGGGGGCACGGCCCGGGGCGATGTGCGGGACTCGGGGGCATGCCTGGCCTTGCCACGGGGCGATGGGCGGGACTCGGGGGGCATGCCTTGGCCTTGCTTCGGGGGCGTTTTAGAGGCGATGCACGGGGGCATGCCCCGGGGCCGATGTGCGGGACGCGGGGGCAGGCCTCGGCCGTGCACGGGGCCGCTCCCGGGGACTCGGGGGCATGCCTTGGCATCGACGTTCGGGACTTGGGGCACCAATATGGGGGCACGCGGCACGCCACGGGGCCTAGCTCTCGACCCTTCCTTCGCCCAATCCGCCCAAGGTCCGCTCAAGTCCGTCAAGTCCGCCCCCGCGCCCCTGCGTCCCTGCGCCCTGCGCCCTGTCAAAGATTATAATGCGCGCGGGGGGGTCATGGGGCCGGGGGCGGGGTGTCACTCACCATCGTTCATCCTGCTCGGGTCGCGGACGGGGCGGGGCACTAGCTCAATCACCTTCCCCCTAAAGAGCACAACGAGCTTTCGTGGCCGTGCCCGGAGTGGACATCAACCGTGCGATTTTTCATACTCCGCCCGGGCCATCCCCCTAG
>JAKOGI010005147.1:0-15964 GCA_029747015.1 Carnegiea gigantea | reverse complement strand
GAACAAATCTTTTATAGAGTGCACGCGGCTGCCGAGTCGCTCATACATCGCGCCAATTCTAAAGAGTTCGCAAGTTCGTAACTGACAGCTCGGAAGCGGCGAGCTAAGAGTTCGTTACGGACGGTAGGTCGACCGCCTTCATCGCCCCGTGCGAGCATTGGGTTCCGTCCGTGTGTTGCAGTAAAAAGGGGCTTCTAATGTGGTTTTCAGTGCCAGGAGGAGTCCGTGGAGGAATTTCGGTAATTTCGAGTGAACAAGGGCGGAAAGCTTGATTTGAAAGCTTTTTCCTCGTCCCGGTCAGTTCCCATCCGACGGCCGCAGCAAATGAAACGAGAAAGGTCGGTGCTTTTAAGAAAGAAAAAAATAACGAAAAAGGGGTGCAACACGAGGACTTCCCAGGGGGTCAACCATCCTAGTACTACTCTCGCCCAAGCACGCTTAATTGCGCATTTCTGATGGGATCCGGAGCATTAGTGCTGGGATGATCGCACCCATTGGATTCTTACGGAACAAATGTTTCATTGAGGGTGAGCGGCCGTTGAGTTGTGCATACAGCACGCCAGCTCCAAAGAGATCGCAAGTTCGTAAGTGGCAGCTCGGAAGCGGCGAGCTAAGAGTGCGTTACGGACGGTAGCTCGACCACCCCCATCGCCCCGTGAGCCCCCCCCCCCCCCCCCCCCCCCCCAAATGGGGTTTCGTCCGTGTGTTGTATTAAAAAACGACCGCTGATGTGGTTTTCAGGGCCTGGACGCGTCCGTAGGGGAATTTCGGTAATTTCAAGTGAACATGGGCGGGAGGCCTGTCTTGGATGCTTTTTCCTCGTCCTGGTCAGTTCTCATCCGACGGCCGCAGCAGATGAAACGAGAAAGATCGGCGCTTTTAAGGAAGAAAAAAACAACGAAAGGGGGGTGCAACACGAGGACTTCCCAGGAGGTCACCCATCCTAGGACTACTCTCGCCCAAGCACGCTTAACTGCGCAGTTCTGATGGGATCCGGTGCATTAATGCGGGGATGATCGCACCCATTAGAATCTGGCGGAACAAATCTTTTATGGGGTGCACGCGGGTGCTGAGTCGCTCATACATCGCGCCAAATCTAAAGAGTTCGCAAGTTCGTAACTGACAGCTCGGGAGCGGCGAGCTAAGAGTTTGTTACGGACGGTAGCTCGACCGCCTTCATCGCCTCGTGCGAGCATCGGGTTTCGTCCGTGTGTTGCAGCAAAAAGGGCCTCTAATGTGGTTTTCAGTGCCAGGCGGCGTCCGTAAAGGAATTTCGGTTATTTCGATTGAATAAGGACGGAAGGCCTGATTTGGATGCTTTTTCCACATCCTGGTCAGTTCTTATCCGCTGGCCATAGCTAGAAAGATCGGCGCTTCTAAGAAAGAAAAAACCAACGAAAAAGGGGTGCAACACGAGGACTTCCCGGGAGGTAAGCCATCCTAGCACTACTCTCGCCCAAGCACGCTTAACTGCGGAGTTCTGATGGGATCCGGTGCATCAGTGCTGGTATGATCGCGCCCATCGGAATCTGGCGGAACAAGTCTTCTATAGAGTGTACGCGGCTGCCGAGGCGCTCATAGATCGCGCCAAATGTAAAGAGTTCGCAAGTTTGTAACTGACAGCTCGGAAGCGGCGAGCTAAGAGTGCGTTACGGGCGGTAGCTCGATCGCCTTCATCGCCCCGTGCGAGCATTGCGTTTCGTCCGTGTGTTGCAGTAAAAAGGGGCCTCTAATGTGGTTTTCAGTGCCAGGAGGGGTCCGTGGAGGAATTTCGGTAATTTCGAGAGAACAAGGGCGGAAGGCCTGATGAAAGCGTTCCCTCGCCACGGTCAGTTCCCATCCGACGGCCGCCAGCAAATGAAAGAGAAAAGACGGTGCTTTAGAAAGAAAAAATCACCCCCGCAAAGGGGTGCAACACGAGGACTTCCAGGGGTCACCCATCTATTAACTACTCCGCCAAGCACGCTAATTGCGCATTTCTGATGGGATAAGGGGCATTAGGTGGGTGCGATCGCACCCATTGGATTCTTGCGGAACAAATGTTTCATTGAGGGTGAGCGGCCGTTGAGTTGTGCATACAGCACGCCAGCTCCAAAGAGATCGCAAGTTCGTAAATGGCAGCTCGGAAGCGGCGAGCTAAGAGTGCGTTACGGACGGTAGCTCGACCACCCTCATCGCCCCGGGCATGCATGGGGTTTCGTCCGTGTGTTGCATTAAAAAACGACCTCTGATGTGGTTTTCAGGGCCTGGTCGCGTCCGTAGGGGAATTTCGGTAATTTCAAATGAACATGGGCGGAAGGCCTGACTTGGATGCTTTTTCCTCGTCCTGGTCAGTTCTCATCCGACGGCCGCAGTAGATGAAACGAGAAAGATCGGCGCTTTTAAGGAAGAAAAAAACAACGAAAAGGGGGTGCAACACGAGGACTTACCAGGAGGTCACCCATCCTAATACTACTCTCGCCCAAGCACGCTTAACTGCGCAGTTCTGATGGGATCCGGTGTATTAATGCTGGGATGATCGCACCCATTAGAATCTGGCGGAACAAATCTTTTGCAGAGTGCACGCGGCTGCCGAGTCGCTCATACATCGCGCCAAATCTAAAGAGTTCGCAAGTTCGTAACTGACAGCTCGGAAGCGGCGAGCTAAGAGTTCGTTACGGACGGTAGCTCGATCGCCTTCATCGCCCCGTGCGAGCATTGGGTTTCGTCCGTGTGTTGCAGTAAAAGGGGGCCTCTAATGTGGATTTCAGTGCCAGGCGGCGTCCGTAAAGGAATTTCGGTAATTTCGATTGAACAGGGACGGAAGGCCTGATTTGGAAGCTTTTTCCTCGTCCTGGTCAGTCCTCATCCGGCGGCCGCAGCAAATAAAACGAGAAAGATCGGTGGTTTTGAGAAAGAAAAACAACGAAAAAGGGGTGCAACACGAGGACTTCCCAGGAGGTCACCCATCCCAGTACTACTCTCGCCCAAGCACGCTTAACTGCGGAGTTCTGATGGGATCCGATGCATTAGTGCTGGTATGATTGCACCCATCAAGTTCTTGCGGAACAAATGTTTTCTTGAGGGTACGCGGCCGCTGAGTTGCGCATAAAGTACGCCGGCTCCAAAGAGGTCGCAAGTTCGTAGCTGACAACTCGGAGGAGGCGAGCTAAGCGTGCGTTACGGACGGTAGCTCGACCACCCTCATCGCCCCGTGCATGCATGGGGTTTCGTCCGTGTGTTGTATTAAGAAACGACCTCTGATGTGTTTTTCAGGACCACGAGGCGTCCGTAGGGGAATTTCGGTAATTTCGAATGAACGTACGCGGATGGCTTGATTTGGATGCTTTTTCCACGTCCTGGTCAGTTCTTATCCGCTGGCCATAGCAAATGAAACTAGAAAGATCGGCGCTTCTAAGAAAGAAAAAAACAACGAAAAAGGGGTGCAACACGAGGACTTCCCAGGAGGTCACCCATCCCAGTACTACTCTCGCCCAAGCACGCTTAACTGCGGAGTTATGATGGGATCCGATGCATCAGTGCTGATATGATCGCACCCATCGGAATCTGGCGGAACAAGTCTTTTATAGAGTGTACGCGGCTGCCGAGTCGCTCATAGATCGCGCCAAATGTAAAGAGTTCGCAAGTTCGTAACTGACAGCTCGGAAGCGGCGAGCTAAGAGTGCGTTACGGACGGTAGCTCGACCGCCTTCATCGCCCCGTGCGAGCACTGGGTTTCGTCCGCGTGTTGCAGTAAAAAGGGGCCTCTAATGTGGTTTTCAGTGCCAGGAGGCGTCCGTGGAGGAATTTCGGTAATTTCAAGTGAACAAGGGCGGAAGGCCTGATTTGAAAGCTTTTTCCTCGCCCCGGTCAGTTCCCATCCGACAGCCGCAGCAAATGAAACGAGAAAGACCGGTGCTTTTAAGAAAGAAAAAAATAACGAAAAAGGGGTGCAACACGAGGACCTCCCAGGGGGTCCCCCATCCTCGTACTACTCTCGCCCAAGCACGCTTAATTGCGCATTTCTGATGGGATCCGGTGCATTAGTGCTGGGATGATCGCACCCATTGGATTCTTGCGGAACAAATGTGTCATTGAGGGTGAGCGGCCGTTGAGTTGTGCATACAGCACGCCAGCTCCAAAGAGATCGCAAGTTCGTAACTGGCAGCTCAGAAGCGGCGAGCTAAGAGTGCATTACGAACGGTAGCTCGACCACCCTGATCGCCCCGTGCATGCATGGGGTTTCGTCCGTGTGTTGTATTAAAAAACGACCTCTGATGTGGTTTTCAGGGCCTGGACGCGTCCGTGGGGGAATTTCGGTAATTTCAAGTGAACATGGGCGGAAGGCCTGACTTGGATGCTTTTTCCTCGTCCTGGTCAGTTCTCATCCGACGGCCACAGCAAATGAAACGAGAAAGATCGGTGCTTTTTAAGGAAGAAAAAAACAACGAAAAAGGGGTGCAACACGAGGACTTCCCAGGAGGTCACCCATCCTAGTACTGCTCTCGCCCAAGCACGCTTTACTGCGCAGTTCTGATGGGATCCGGTGCATTAATGCTGGGATGATCGCACCCATTAGAATCTGGCGGAACAAATCTTTTATAGAGTGCACACGGCTGCCGAGTCGCTCATACATCGCGCCAAATCTAAAGAGTTCGCAAGTTCGTAACTGACAGCTCGGAAGCGGCGAGCTAAGAGTTCGTTACGGATGGTAGCTCGACCGCCTTCATCGCCCCGTGCGAGCATTGGGTTTCGTCCGTGTCTTGCAGTAAAAAGGGGCCTCTGATGTGTTTTTCAGGGCCACGAGGAGTCCGTAGGGGAATTTCGGTAATTTCGACTGAACATAGGCGGATGGCCTGATTTGGATGCTTTTTCCACGGCCTGGTCAGTTCTTATCCGCTGGCCACAGCAAATGAAACGAGAAAGATCGGCGCTTCTAAGAAAGAAAAAACAACGAAAAAGGGGTGCAACACGAGGACTTCCCAGGAGGTCGCCCATCTTAGCACTACTCTCGCCCAAGCACGCTTAACGGCGGAGTTCTGATGGGATCCGGTGCATCAGTGCTGTTATGATCGCACCCACCGGAATATGGCGGAACAAGTCTTTTATAGAGTGTACGCGGCTGCCGAGTCGCTCATAGATTGCGCCAAATCTAAAGAGTTCGCAAGTTCGTAGCTGACAGCTTGAAAGCGGCGAGCTAAGAGTGCGTTACGGGCGGTAGCTCGACTGCCTTCATCGCCCCGTGCGAGCATTGGGTTTCGTCCGTGTGTTGCACTAAAAAGGGGCCTCTAATGTGGTTTTCAGTGTCAGGCGGCGTCCGTAAAGGAATTTCGGTAATTTCGATTGGACGGAAGGGCTGATTTGGAAGCTTTTTCCTCGTCCTGGTCAGTCCTCATCCGGCGGCCGCAGCAAATGATACGAGAAAGATCGGTGGGTTTGAGAAAGAAAAAAGAAACGAAAAAGGGTGCAACACGAGGACTTCCCAGGAGGTCACCCATCCCAGTACTACTCTCGCCCAAGCACGCTTAACTGCGGAGTTCTGATGGGATCAGGGGCATTAGTGCTGGTATGATCGCACCCATCGAATTCTTGCTAAACAAATGTTTCATTGAGGGTACGCGACCGCTGAGCTGCGCATAAAGCACGCCGGCTCCAAAGAGGTCGTAAGTTTGTAACTCACAACTCGGAAGAGGCGAGCTAAGCTTGCGTTACGGACGGTAACTCGACCACCTTCATCGCCCCGTGCATGCATGGGGTTTCGTCTGTGCATTGTATTAAAAAACGACCTCTGATGTGGTTTTCAGGGCCTGGACGCGTCCGTAGGGGAGTTTCGGTAATTTCAAGTGAACATGGGCGGAAGGCCTGACTTGGATGCTTTTTTCTCGTCCTGGTCAGTTCTCATCCGACGGCCGGAGCAGATGAAACGAGAAAGATCGGCGCTTTTAAGGAAGAAAAAAACAAGGAAAAGGGGGTGCAACACGAGGACTTCCCAGGAGGTCACCCATCCTCGTGCTACTCTCGCCCAAGCACGCTTCACTGCGCAGTTATGATGGGATCCAGTGCATTAATGCTGGGATGATCGCACCCATTAGAATCTGGCGGAACAAATCTTTTATAGAGTGCACGCGGCTGCCGAGTCGCTTATACATGGCGCCAAATCCAAAGAGTTCGCAAGTTCGTAACTTACAGCTCGGAAGCGGCGAGCTAAGAGTTCGTTACGGACGGTAGCTCGACCGCCTTCATCGCCCCGTGCGAGCATTGGGTTTCGTCCGTGTGTTGCAGTAAAAAAGGGCCTCTAATGTGGTTTTCAGTGCCAGGCGGCGTCCGTAAAGGAATTTCGATAATTTCGATTGAATAAGGACGGAAGGCCTGGTTTGGAAGCTTTTTCCTCGTCCTGGTCGGTCCTCATCCGGCGGCCGCAGCAAATGAAACGAGAAAGATCGGTGGTTTTGAGAAAGAAAAAACAACTAAAAAGGGGTGCAACACGAGGACTTCCCAGGAGGTCACCATCCCAGTACTACTCTCGCCCAAGCACGCTTAACTGCGGAGTTCTGATGGGATCCGGTGCATTAGTGATGGTATGATCGCACCAATCAAATTCTTGCGGAACAAATGTTTCATTGAGGGTACGCGGCTGAGTTGCGCATAAGGCACGCCCGCTCCAAAGAGGCCGCAAGTTCGTAACTGACAACTCGGAAGAGGCGAGTTAAGCGTGCGTTACGGACGGTAGCTCGACCACCTTCATCGCCCCGTGCATGCATGGGGTTTCGTCCGTGCGTTGCAGTAAAAAGGGGCCTATGATGTGTTTTTCAGGGCCACGAGGCGCCCGTAGGGGAATTTCGGTAATTTCAACTGAGCATAGGTGGATGGCCTGATTTGGATGCTTTTTCCACGTCCTGGTCAGTTCTAATCCGCTGGCCACAACAAATGAAACGAGAAAGATCGGCGCTTCTAAAAAACAAAAAAACAACGAAAAAGGGGTGCAACACGAGGACTTCCCAGGAGGTCACCCATCCTAGCACTACTCTCGCCCAAGCATGCTTAACTGCGGAGTTCTGATGGGATCCGGTGCATCAGTGCCGGTATGATCGCACCCACCGGAATATGGCGGAACAAGTCTTTTATAGAGTGTACGCGGCTGCCGAGTCGCTCATAGATCGCACCAAATCTAAAGAGTTCGCAAGTTCGTAACTGACAGCTCGGAAGCGGCGAGCTAAGAGTGCGTTACGGACGGTAGCTCGACCGCTTTCATCGCCCCGTGCGAGCATCGGGTTTCGTCCGTGTGTTGCAGTAAAAAGGGGCCTCTAACGTGGTTTTCCGTGCCAGGAGGCGTCCGTGGAGGAATTTCGGTAATTTCGAGTGAACAAGGGCGGAAGGCCTGATTTGAAAGATTTTTCCTCGCCCGGGTAAGTTCCCATCCGACGGCCGCAGCAAATGAAACGAGAAAGACCGGTGCTTTTAAGAAAGAAAAAAATAACGAAAAAGGGGTGCAACACGAGGACTTCCCAGGGGGTCACCCATCCTAGTACTACTGTCGCCCAAGCACGCTTAATTGCGCATTTCTAATGGGATCCGGAGCATTAGTGCTGGGATGATCGCACCCATTGGATTCTTGCGGAACAAATGTTTCATTGAGGGGGAGCGGCCGTTGAGTTGTGCATACAGCACGCCAGCTCCAAAGAGATCGCAAGTTCGTAAGTGGCAGCTCGGAAGCGGCGAGCTAAGAGTGCGTTACGGACGGTAGCTCGACCACCCTCATCGCCCCGTGCATGCATGGGGGTTCGTCCGTGTGTTGTATTAAAAAACGACCTCTGATGTGGTTTTCAGGGCCTGGACGAGTCCGTAGGGGAATTTCGGTAATTTCAAGTGAACATGGGCGGAAGGCCTGACTTGGAGCTTTTCCCTCGTCACTGGCTCAGTCCCTCATCGGCGGCCGCAGGCAAATGAAACGAGAAAGATCGGTGGTTTTGAGAAAGAAAAAACAACAAAAAGGGGTGCAACACGAGGACTTCCCAAGAGGTTACCCATCCCAGTACTACTCTCGCCCAAGCACGCTTAACTGCGGAGTTCTGATGGGATCCGGTGCATTAGTACGGGTATGATCGCACCCATCGAATTCTTGCGGAACAAATGTTTCCTTGAGGGTACGCGGCCGCTGAGTTGCGCATAAAGTACGCTGGCTCCAAAGAGGTCGCAAGTTCGTAGCTGACAACTCGGAAAAGGCGAGCTAAGCGTGCGTTACGGACGGTAGCTCGACCACCTTCATCGCCCCGTGCATGCATGGGGTTTCGTCCGTGCGTTGCAGTAAAAAGGGGCCTCTGATGTGTTTTTCGGGGCCACGAGGAGTCCGTAGGGGAATTTCGGTAATTTCGACTGAACATTGGCGGATGGCCTGATTTGGATGCTTTTTCCACGTCCTGGTCAGCTCTTATCCGCTGGCCACAGCAAATGAACCGAGAAAGATCGGCGCTTCTAAGAAAGAAAAAAACAACGGAAAAGGGGTGCAACACGAGGACTTCCCAGGAGGTCGCCCATCCTGGCACTACTCTCGCCCAAGCACGCTTAATGGCGGAGTTCTGATGGGATCCGGTGCATCAGCGCTGGTATGATCGCACCCACCGGAATATGGCGGAACAAGTCTTTTGTAGAGTGTACGCGGCTGCCGAGTCTCTCATAGATTGCGCCAAATCTAAAGAGTTCGCACGTTCGTAGCTGACAGCTCGAAAGCGGCGAGCTAAGAGTGCGTTACGGGCGATAGCTCGACTGCCTTCATCGCCCCGTGCGAGCATTGGGTTTCGTCCGTGTGTTGCACTAAAAAGGGGCCTCTAATGTGGTTTTCAGTGCCAGGAGGCGTCCGTGGAGGAATTTCGGTAATTTCGGGTGAACAAGGGCGGAAGGACTGATTTGAAAGCTTTTTCCTCGTCCCGGTCAGTTCCCATCCGACGGCCGCAGCAAATGAAACGAGAAAGACCGGCGCTTTTAAGAAAAAAAAAAATAACGAAAAAGGGGTGCAACACGAGGACTTCCCAGGGGGTCACCCATCCTGGTACTACTCTCGCCCAAGCACGCTTAATTGCGCATTTCTGATGGGATCCGGTGCATTAGTGTTGGGATGATCGCACCCATTGGATTCTTGCGAAAAGAATGTTTCATTGAGGCTGAGCGGCCGTTGAGTTGTGCATACAGCACGCTAGCTCCAAAGAGATCGCAAGTTCGTAACTGGCAGCTCGGAAGCGGCGAGCTAAGAGTGCGTTACGGACGGTAGCTCGACCACCCTCATCGACCCGTGCATGCATGGGGTTTCGTCCGTGTGTTGTATTAAAAAACGACCTCTGATGTGTTTTTCAGGGCCACGAGGCGTCCGTAGGGAAATTTCAGTAATTTCGACTGAACGTACGCGGATGGCCTGATTTGGATGCTTTTTCCACGTCCTGGTCAGTTCTTATCCGCTGGCCACAGCAAATGAAACTAGAAAGATCGGCGCTTCCAAGAAAGAAAAAAACAACGAAAAAGGGGTGCAACACGAGGACTTCCCAGGAGGTAACCCATCCTAGCACTACTCTCGCCCAAGCCCGCTTAACTGCGGAGTTCTGATGGGATCCGGTGCATCAGTGCTGGTATGATCGCGCCCATCGGAATCCGGCGGAACAAGTCTTTTATAGAGTGTACGCGCCCATCGGAATCAGTGCGTTACGGACGGTACCTCGACCACCTTCATCGCCCCGTGCATGCATGGGGTTTCGTCTGTGCGTTGTATTAAAAACCGACCTCTGATGTGGTTTTCAGGGCCTGGACGCGTCCGTAGGGGAATTTCGGTAATTTCAGGTGAACATGGGCGGAAGGCCTGACTTGAATGCTTTCTCCTCGACCGGGTCAGTTCTCATCCGACGGCCGCAGCAGATGAAACGAGAAAGATCGCGCTTTTTAAGGAAGAAAAAAACAACGAAAAGGGGGTGCAACACGAGGACTTCCCAGGAGGTCACCCATCCTAGTACTACTCTCGCCCAAGCACGCTTCACTGCGCAGTTCTGATGGGATCCGGTGCATTAATGCTGGGATGATCGCACCCATTAGAATCTGGCGGAACAAATCCTTTATAGAGTGCACGCGGCTGCCGAGTCGCTCATACATCGCGCCAAATCTAAAGAGTTCGCAAGTTCGTAACTGACAGCTCGGAAGCGGCGAGTTAAGAGTTCGTTACGGACGGTAGCTCGACCGCCTTCATCGCCCTGTGCGAGCATTGGGTTTCGTCTGTGTGTTGCAGTAAAAAGGGGCCTCTAATGCGGTTTTCAGTGCCAGGCGGCGTCCGTAAAGGAATTTCGGTAATTTCGATTGAACAAGGACGGAAGGCCTGATTTGGAAGATTTTTCCTCGTCCTGGTCAGTCCTCATCCGGCGGCCGCAGCAAATGAAACGAGAAAGATCGGTGGTTTTGAGAAAGAAAAAACAACGAAAAAGGGGAGCAACACGAGGACTTCCCAGGAGGTCGCCAATCCCAGTGCTACTCTCGCCCAAGCACGCTTAACTGCGGAGTTCTAATGGGATACGGTGCATTAGTGCTGGTATGATCGTACCCATCGAATTCTTGCGGAACAAATGTTTCATTGAGGGTACGCGGCCGCTGAGTTGCGCATAAAGTACGCCGGCTCCAAAGAGGTCGCAAGTTCGTAGCTGACAACTCGGAGGAGGCGAGCTAAGCGTGCGTCACGGACGGTAGCTCGACCACCTTCATCGCCCCGTGTATGCATGGGGTTTCGTCCGTGCGTTGCAGTAAAAAGGGGCCTCTGATGTGTTTTTCAGGGCCACGGCAAATGAAACGAGAAAGATCGGCGCTTCTAAGAAAGAAAAAAACAACGAAAAAGGGGTACAACACGAGGACTTCCCAGGAGGTCGCCCATCCTAGCACTACTCTCGCCCAAGCACGCTTAACGGCGGAGTTCTGATGGGATCCGGTGCATCAGTGCTGTTATGATCGCACCCACCAGAATATGGCGGAACAAGTCTTTTATAGAGTGTACGCGGCTGCCGAGTCGCTCATAGATTGCGCCAAATCTAAAGAGTTCGCAAGTTCGTAGCTGACAGCTTGAAAGCGGCGAGCTAAGAGTGCGTTACGGGCGGTAGCTCGACTGCCTTCATCGCCCCGTGCGAGCATTGGGTTTCGTCCGTGTGTTGCACTAAAAAGGGGCCTCTAATGTGGTTTTCAGTGCCAGGAGGCGTTCGTGGAGGAATTTCGGTAATTTCGAGTGAACAAGGGCGGAAGGCCTGATTTGAAAGCTTTTTCCTCGCCCCGGTCAGTTCCCATCCGACGGCCGCAGCAAATGAAACGAGAAAGACCGGCGCTTTTAAGAAAGAAAGAAATAACGAAAAAGGGGTGCAACACGAGGACTTCCCAGGGGGTCACCCATCCTAGTACTACTCTCGCCCAAGCACGCTTAATTGCGCATTTCTGATGGGATTCGGTGCATTAGTGGTGGGATGATCGCACCCATTGGATTCTTGCGGAACAAATGTTTCATTGAGGGTGAGCGGCCGTTGAGTTGTGCATACAGCACGCCAGCTCCAAAGAGATCGCAAGTTCGTAACTGGCAGCTAGGAAGCGGCGAGCTAAGAGTGCGTTACGGACGGTAGCTCGACCACCCTCATCGCCCCGTGCATGCATGGGGTTTCGTCCGTGTGTTGTATTAAAAAACGACCTCTGATGTGTTTTTCAGGGCCACGAGGCGTCCGTAGGGAAATTTCGGTAATTTCGACTGAACGTACGTGGATGGCCTGATTTGGATGCTTTTTCCAAGTCCTGGTCAGTTCTTATCCGTTGGCCGCAGCAAATGAAACGAGAAAGATCGGCGCGTCTAAGAAAGAAAAAAACAACGAAAAGGGGGTGCAATACGAGGACTTCCAAGGAGGTCACCCATCCTAGCACTACTCTCGCCCAAGCACGCTTAACTGCGGGGTTCTGATGGGATCCGGTGCATCAGTGCTGGTATGATCGCACCCATCAGAATCTGGCGGAACAAGTCTTTTATAGAGTGTACGCGGCTGTCGAGTCGCTCATAGATCGCGCCAAATCTAAAGAGTTCGCAAGTTCGTAACTGACAGCTCGGAAGCGGCGAGCTAAGAGTGCGTTACGGACGGTAGCTCGACCGCCTTCCTCGCCCCGTGCGAGCATTGGGTTTCGTCCGTGTGTTGCAGTAAAAAGGGGCCTCTAATGTGGTTTTCAGTGCCAGGAGTCGTCCGTGGAGGGATTTCGGTAATTTCGAGTGAACAAGGGCGGAAGGCCATATTTGAAAGCCTTTTCCTCATCCCGGTCAGTTCCCATCCGACGACCGCAGCAAATGAAACGAGAAAGATCGGTGCTTTTAAGAAAGAAAAAAATAACGAAAAAGGGGTGCAACACGAGGACTTCCCAGGGGGTCACCCATCCTAGTACTACTCTCGCCCAAGCACGCTTAATTGCGCATTTCTGATGGGATCCGGTGCATTAGTGCTGGGATGATCGCACCCATTGGATTCTTGCGGAACAAATGTTTCATTGAGGGTGAGCGGCCGTTGAGTTGTGCATACAGCACGCCAGCTCCAAAGAGATCGCAAGTTCGTATCTGGCAGCTCGGAAGCGGCGAGCTAAGAGTGCGTTACGGACGGTAGCTCGACCACCCTCACCGCCCGGTGCATGCATGGGGTTTCGTCCGTGCGTTGTAGTAAAAAGGGGCCTCTGATGTGTTTTTCTGGGCCACGAGGCGTCCGTAGGGGAATTTCGGTAATTTCGACTGAACATAGGCGGATGGCCTGATTTGGATGCCTTTTCCACGTCCTGGTCAGTTCTTATCCGCTGGCCACAGCAAATGAAACGAGAAAGATCGGCGCTTCTAAGAAAAAAAAAAACAACGAAAAAGGGGTGCAACACGAGGACTTCCCAGGAGGTCACCCATCCTAGCACTACTCTCGCCCAAGCACGCTTAACTCCGGAGTTCTGATGGGATCCGGTGCATCAGTGCTGGTATGATCGCACCCATCGGAATCTGGCGGAACAAGTCTTTTATAGAGTGTACGCGGCTGCCAAGCCGCTCATAGATCGCGCCAAATCTAAAGAGTTCGCAAGTTCGTAACTGACAGTTCAGAAGCGACGAGCAAAGAGTCCGTTACGGACGGCAGCTCGACCGCCTTCATCGCCCCGTGCGAGCATTGGGTTTCGTCCGCGTGTTGCAGTAAAAAGGGGCCTTTAATGTGGTTTTCAGTGCCAGGAGTCGTCCGTGGAGGAATTTCGGTAATTTCGAGTGAACAAGGGCGGAAGGCCATATTTGAAAGCCTTTTCCTCGTCCCGGTCAGTTCCCATCCGACGACCGCAGCAAATGAAACGAGAAAGATCGGTGCTTTTAAGAAAGAAAAAAATAACGAAAAAGGGGTGCAACACGAGGACTTCCCAGGGGGTCACCCATACTAGTACTACTCTCGCCCAAGCACGCTGAATTGCGCATTTCTGATGGGATCCGGTGCATTAGTGCTGGGATGATCGCACCCATTGGATTCTTGCGGAACAAATGTTTGATTTAGGGTGAGCGGCCGTTGAGTTGTGCATACAGCACGCCAGCTCCAAAGAGATCGCAAGTTCGTATCTAGCAGCTCGGAAGCGGCGAGCTAAGAGTGCGTTACGAACGGTAGCTCGACCAGCCTCACCGCCCGGTGCATGCATGGGGTTTCGTCCGTGTGTTGTATTAAAAAACGACCTCTGATGTGATTTTCAGGGCCTGGACGCGTCCGTATGGGAATTTCGGTAATTTCACGTGAACATGGGCGGAAGGCCTGACTTGGATGCTTTTCCCTCGTTCTGGTCAGTTCTCATCTGACGGCCGCAGCAGATGAAACGAGAAAGATCGGCGCTTTTAAGGTAGAAAAAAACAACGAAAAGGGGGTGCAATACGAGGACTTCCAAGGAGGTGACCCATCCTAGCACTACTCTCACCCAAGCACGCTTAACTGCGGAGTTCTGATGGGATCCGGTGCATCAGTGCTGGTATGATCGCACCCATCGGAATCTGGCGGAACAAGTCTTTTATAGAGTGTACGCGGCTGCCGAGCCGCACATAGATCGCGCCAAATCTAAAGAGTTCGCAAGTTCGTAACTGACAGTTCGGAAGCGACAAGCAAAGAGTCCGTTACGGACGGCAGCTCGACCGCCTTCATCGCCCCGTGCGAGCATTGGGTTTCGTCCGTGTGTTGCAGTAAAAAGGGGCCTCTAATGTGGTTTTCAGTGTCAGGCGGCGTCCGTAAAGGAATTTCGGGAATTTCGATTGAACAAGGACGGAAGGGCTGATTTGGAAGCTTTTTCCTCGTCCTGGTCAGTCCTCATCTGGCGGCCGCAGCAAATGATACGAGAAAGATCGGTGGTTTTGAGAAGGAAAAAAGAAACGAAAAAGGGTGCAACACGAGGACTTCCCAGGAGGTCACCCATCCCAGTACTACTCTCGCCCAAGCACGCTTAACTGCGGAGTTCGGATGGGATCCGGGGCATTAGTGCTGGTATGATCGCACCCATCGAATTCTTGCTAAACAAATGTTTCATTGAGGGTACGCGACCGCTGAGCTGCGCATAAAGCACGCCGGCTCCAAAGAGGTTGTAAGTTCGTAACTGACACCTCGAAAGAGGCGAGCTAAGCTTGCGTTACGGACGGTACCTCGACCGCCTTCATCGCCCCGTGCATGCATGGGGTTTCGTCTGTGCGTTGTATTAAAAAACGACCTCTGATGTGGTTTTCAGGGCCTGGACGCGTCCGTAGGGGAATTTCGGTAATTTCAAGTGAACATGGACGGAAGGCCTGACTTGGATGCGTTTTCCTCGTCCTGGTCAGTTCTCATCCGACGGCCGCAGCAGATGAAACGAGAAAGATCGGCGCTTTTAAGGGAGAAAAAAACAAGGAAATGGGGGTGCAACACGAGGACTTCCCAGGAGGTCACCCATCCTCGTACTACTCTCGCCCAAGCACGCTTCACTGCGCAGTTCTGATGGGATCCGGTGTATTAATGCTGGGATGATCGCACCCATTAGAATATGGCGGAACAAATCTTTTATAGAGTGCACGCGGCTGCCGAGTCGTGCATACATCGCGCCAAATCTAAAGAGTTCGCAAGTTCGTAACTGACAGCTCGGAAGCGGCGAGCTAAGAGTTCGCTACGGACGGTAGCTCGAACGCCTTCATGGCCCCGTGCGAGCATTGGGTTTCGTCCGTGTGTTGCAGTAAAAAGGGGCCTCTAACGTGGTTTTCAGTGTCAGGCGGCGTCCGTAAAGGAATTTCGGTAATTTCGATTGAACAAGGACGGAAGGACTGATTTGGAAGCTTTTTCCTCGTCCTGGTCAGTCCTCATCCGGCGGCCGCAGCAAATGATACGAGAAAGATCGGTGGTTTTGAGAAAGAAAAAAACAACGAAAAAGGGGTGCAACACGAGGACTTCCCAGGAGGTCACCCATCCCAGTACTACTCTCGCCCCAGCGCGCTTAACTGCGGAGTTCTGATGGGATCCGGTGCATTAGTGCTGGTATGATCCCACCCATCGAATTCTTGCGGAACAAATGTTTCATTGAGGGTACGCGGCCGCTGAGTTGCGCATAAAGCACGCCGGCTCCAAAGAGGCCGCAAGTTCGTAACTGACAACTCGGAAGAGCCGAGGTGAGCGTGCGTTACGGACGGTATCTCGGCCACCTTCATCGCCCCGTGCATGCATGGGGTTTCGTCCGTGCGTTGCAGTAGAAAGGGGCCTCTGATGTGTTTTTCAGGGCCACGAGGCGTCCGTTGGGGAATTTCGGTAATTTCGACTGAACATAGGCGGATGGCCTGATTTGGATGCTTTTTCCACGTCCTGGTCAGTTCTCATCCGCAGCCCACAGCAAATGAAACGAGAAAGATCGGCGCTTATAAGAAAGAAAAAAACAACGAAAAAGGGGTGCAACACGAGGACTTCCCAGGAGGCCACCCATCCTAGCACTACTCTCGCCC
>JAKOGI010005146.1:0-7500 GCA_029747015.1 Carnegiea gigantea | reverse complement strand
CTCAAGCTTCTAGGCCCTCACTCACCGATCGTCGGCTTCCACTACCGGGGCTTCCGGCCCATCCCGCATCGCCTCACCTGTCACCTCGCTTGCGACAGTCAGCCCGCAGGTGGTAGGCAACACGCCTCCGCGTAAATCCCACAGCCAGCGCGTCCGCCTCGGGACGAGGGGAGGGTTGTCAGGGTGCTTTCAAGTGGAGTGGGGCGAGAGGGGGAAGTAAGCTGGTGGGGACAAGGGGTTTTCGGGAGGGGAAGGAAGGTGGTGTGAACAAGGGGTTTTCGGGGGGATCTCGAAGGAAATCGGGTTGGATTTTGAGGAGGGGAGGTGACCCCCCACCCCGCGGCACAACTGCATTCCCACCGGCATAATCCCGATGCAAAGGGCACTCCCCGCCCCGCGCAGGCCTCATGTCGCGCCCTAGGAATTGCTCCTCGGGAAGGGCCTCCCACTCCGTTCGTGTACTTCGGCCTCACGGGCGCGAGGGGCTTACAAGCTCAAGCGTCTAGGCCCTCACTCACCGATAGTCGGCTTCCACCACCGGAGCGATCAACCCCGCCGTCGTCGCACGGATCGGCTCCTCAAGACAAGCCTTCCACCCCGTTCGTGGCAGTGCCTCACGGGCGCGAGGGGCTTACAAGATCAAGCGTCTAGGCCCTCACTCACCGATCACAGGCTTCTCACAACCGGGGCGTCCAGCCCATCCCGCGTCGCCTCTCCTGTCACCGCGCTTGCGACGGTCAGCCCGCACGTGGAAGGCAACCCGCCTCCGCGCAAATCCCACAGCCTGTGCGTCCGCCGTCCGCCCCGGGACGGGGGGAGGTGGGTCGTCAAGCAACAGAAAGGCAATGTCAAGGAGCAAGGGGCCATGTCAAGAAACAAGGGACGAGGGGCGCAACTGCATCCCCACCGGCAAAATCCCGATGCGAAGGGCACTCCCCGCCCCGCGCAGGCCTCAGGTCGCGCCCTTGGAAGTGCTCCTCGGGAAGGGCCTCCCACTACGTTCGTGTACTTCGGCCTCACGGGCGCGAGGGGCTTACAAGCTCAAGCGTCTAGGCCCTCACTCACCGATCGTCGGCTTCAACCACCGGAGCGATCAACCCCGCCGTCGTCGCACGGATCGGCTCAAGACAAGCCTTCCACCCCGTTCGTGGCAGTACCTCACGGGCGCGAGGGGCTTACAAGCTCAAGCGTCTAGGCCCTCACTCACCGATCACAGGCTTCCCACAACCGGGGCGTCCAGCCCATCCCGCGTCGCCTCTCCTGTCACCGCGCTTGCGACGGTCAGCCCGCACGTGGAAGGCAACACGCCCCCGCTTAAATCCCACATGCCAGTGCGTCCGCCGTCCGCCCCCAGGACGGGGCATGTCGAGCAACAGAAATGATGTCAGGGAGCAAGGGGGCCGGGTCAAGAAAGAAGGGACGGTGGGCCGCGGGAATTCACGGACAATCACCCCTGCCCACGTGGGGGTGATCACCGTTCTCGGGTGAGGGGGGGCAAGGCCCCCACCCGTGATGGCATCCTAGAAGCCTAGGGAATGCCACCGAAGAAGGGCGTCAGGAGCACCACCGGTGCCTCGGAAGGTAGGAACTAGCATAGCAACGATTCCCGCACTCCATCGATCGATATCCAACAATTTTAATGCTAGTCACGCTTCCCGAGGCAAAACCCGACCCCCGGGGTGGTCCCTCATCCGCCCGCCAAGGTGCGGTGCAAGGAAGCCATGGCAACAAGGCCTTTGACATCATGCCATGCCATGCCATGCATGGGCGATGGCTGCCGCTGACCCTGCTGCTGCCCCAGCTGCTTGCCAAGCACCTCCCCTATAAAGAGCTCTTATAACTCTACTGGCTCTGCCCCCAGTAGACATCAACGGTGACGAAAAATCATACTGGGGTTTTTTGAAGATTTAGAATGTTTCAGCAGCAACCAATGGTACCATTGGAAAGATCATGATGTGAAATTACTAAAAAATATTTTTTCGGGATTTTTCGGACACCCGAGCTATTTTTTATGATTTTTTAAAGTCGAAAACGAAAAAAAATCCTAAAAATCGGAGAAAAATCAGAAAAATGCGGGACAAAGCTGGTAAATCCTCTAAAAATCGTGGGGAAGGGGTGGACAAAATTTGGGGAAAAACGCACGACAAAAATACGGGGATTTTTTCTCGGGACGGCTTTCGGGCGTTCGCGGGGCTGCGGGCAGCGTTCAGGGCCCTGCGGCCAGCGTCCAGGGGCTGCGCCCAGCGTCCAGGGGCTGCGCCCAGCGTCCAGGGGCTGCGCCCAGCGTCCAGGACAAGCGGCCAGCGTTCACAGGCTGCGGCCAGCGTTCAGGAGCTGCGGCCAGCATTCACAGGGCTGCGGCCAGCGTCCAGGACAAGCGGCCAGCGTTCACAGGGCTGCGGCCAGCGTTCACAGCCTGCGGCCAGCGTCCAGGCCAAGCGGCCAGCGTTCACAGGCTGCGGCCAGCGTCCAGGACAAGCGGCCAGCGTTCACAGGGCTGCGGCCAGCGTTCACAGCCTGCGGCCAGCGTTCCCAGCCTGCGGCCAGCGTCCAGGACAATCGGCCAGCGTTCACAGGCTGCGGCCAGCGTCCAGGACAAGCGGCCAGCGTTCACAGGGCTGCGGCCAGCGTTCACAGCCTGCGGCCAGCATCCAGCACCCACCGGCAGCCCCCGGCACCCAGCGACAGCATGCCCGGACGCTGCCCGGCATGCATGGATGCTGCCGTGGGCGTCCGGCAGCGTGCGTGGACGCTCTCGGGGGCATGCCCCGGGGCCGACCCTCGGGACCCGGGCGCATGCCCCGGGGCCCCCCGGGGCCGGTCCTCGGGACCCGGGGGCATGCCTCGGCCATGCACCGGGGCCGTTGTGGGGGCCTTCCTCGGGACTCAGGGCATGCCTTGGGCATGCACCGGGGCCGTTTCGGGGCGATGTGCGGGACGCGGGGCCATGCACCGGGGCCGTTCTGAGGGCGTTCCCGGGACTCGGGGCCATGCCTTGGCCGCGCCCCGGGGCCGTTCCGGGGCGACGTGCGGGACTCGGGGCCATGCCTTGGGCATGCACCGGGGCGTTCCTCGGGACTCGGGGGCACGCCCCGGGGCGAGGTGCGGGACCCGGGGGCATGCCGTGGCCATGCACGGGGGCCGTTCCGGGGGCCTTCCTCGGGACCCGGGGGGCGCGCCTTGGGCATGGACCGGGGCCGATCCTCGGGAAGCGGGGGCACGCCTTGGGCATGCACCGGGGCCGTTTGGGGGCGTTCCTCGGGACCCGGGGGCACGGCCCGGGGCGATGTGCGGGACTCGGGGGCATGCCTTGTGTCACGGGTCGATAATTCACTCAAACTTAGACCCGTGCGGCCTAGCAAACTTTGCTTGTGATTCTTGCCTTGTTTGCTAGTAAGCCTTAAGGAAGCTTGACTTAGCCTTTGAGGAGCTAAGTAAGCACACTTCACACTCTAAAAAAGCTTTAGAGAGAGAAAGTAGAGAGAGAAGGAGTTTGGGAGAATGCTTTGTATTGCACTTGAATGCTTGGTCACAAATGAGCCCCCTTGGGGGGTATTTATACACTACCACCTCCTCAATGGACGGTGGAGATCTAATTAATCCTACGGTTGATATTGTACATCCAGAATATTCTACACAAATATCTAACACTACACATATGTAGAATAGTGTGGAACATTCTAGAGTATAGTCTAGAATATTCTAGTATAGCCTAGAAGATTCTAGAATCCTCCACAAGGTCCTAGATATTCTAGAAGTTTCTAGAATAGTCTAGAAGTATCTAGAGTTCTCCAGAAGGTTCTAGAAGACTCTAGAGTGTCCAGAAGGTTCTAGAACACTCTAGAACATTCTAGCGCATTCCAGAAGGTTCCGGACTTTTCTGAAAGGTTTCGGAATATTCTAGAACTCTTCGGAAATGCGGCCCGTGACATCCTCCCCCACCCAATCCGGCAACGTCCTCGTTGCCTTTGGGTCTTCGTATGCTTGGCCCTTTTGTTGCCTTGTCTCCACGAGGTATCCCTTCCTCTTGGTTAGGTTGATGTGTCGTAACTATCGGCTTGGCACATCGATCCTTTGCTCGCTTGCGTCCCATCCTCGTTCTAGCACGCTTCCTTCTTTGTGTCCACATGCCACTTTGAGGTCCCTCATCACTTTTGAGGGCGGATAAATGGCCTACCTCCTTACTTTCCGTGAAGCGAATGGCAGTTAGCACCTTTTCCTTTTCGGCTTCCCGTCTCATGGGTATTACATGTGCTTGTCCATTGTTCATGATGAACAAGGTGCTAGCATGAGGAACTATGATGGCTTTCACCTTATTGAGGAAGTCCATTCCAAGATAGAACTTCCGATCATCAAGGGGAGCGACGGTTATGTCGACCTTACCTGTCCATGGTCCGATTTGGATGTTTGTACTTCGAGCTACTCCATGGATTGGAAGGCTCTCGGCATTGACTCCCTTCACATAGCCCTTCTCCTTTTTGTAAGGTAGGCTAATCTCATCGGCGAGTTCTTTCGCCATGTACACCTTATCCGCTCCCGTATCCACCGTTGCTTGGAGCTCCTTACCTCCAACTTTGGTGTCTACATACATGCGACTACCGGCTTGCTTCCCCATCTTGAGTTGGATGGCACTTAGGAGCGATATTGAGGCAATACTTGTTTCCTCTTCACGCCTCTCCTCCTTCATCACAAGCGCAACTAGTTTCCCACGCTTCGGGCACTCGAAAACCCGATGAGGCCCATTGCACAAGAAGCATGAGTATTTCCTCGGCGTCTCATCCTTCTTATCTCGTCCCTTGTCTTTGAAGGTTGTTGGCTTGTCCCGTCTGGGAGACTTGTCCCGGTCTCCGTCATTGTCGCTATCATCGTGGTCCTTCTTGCCTCGACCCTTGGAGAAGTCCTTCTTGTACTCGTTGAGTGATTCGGCAACAGCAACCGCGGAGGCGAGGTCTTGCACACCACGCCTCTCTAACTCGGTCTTGGCCCAACGACTCAGGCCGTCTAGGAAGGCGAATAAGGCGTCTTCCTCTCCCATGTTTGGGATCTCCAAGAGAAGCTCCTGGAATTCCCTTACATACTCACGAAGGTGGCCCTCCTTGTGTTGGAGGCGCCTCAACTTGGCCCTTGCTTCCCTCACCGCGTCCTTTGGATAGAATTGCACTTTGAGTTCCCTCTTGAATCCATCCCAAGTGGTGATGGGAGGGGACCCTCGGTTGACATCGTCGCACCTTCGACGCCACCAAACAAGGGCAATGTCTTTAAAAGAGAAAGAAGCAAGGTTTACCTTCTGTACTTCATCGACAATACCTACTGCTCCAAAGTAGGCCTCAAACTTCCACAAGAAGTTGTCGATCTCCCTTGCGTTCCTGGCCCCGTCATAGGTTGGAGTTTGGAGCGCGTTCACCTTTGGGGTGGTGGACACTTGACCTGATCCACCATTGCCTGCATTAGCCACCGCGGCCATGCATACTTTGAGTTGGGTTTCCAAGGCCTCAACCCTTGCCTTGTACGCCTCAATCTCGGATTTGCAAGCCACCACCTCGGCTTTGCAAGCTTGGAGCTCTCCATCCCGAAGAGCTCGGACCTCCTCATCGACATTACTTGCTAAGGATTTCACCGCCTCTTGCACCTCTGCACGGAACTCCTCCAAGTCCCCCGTGGACTCGAGCTCCTCGATGCGCTTCTCCATGTCATCTTCCCTGCCCGTGAGGTCCGACACGGAGTGGTTAATCTCCGCAAGCTTGTCATCTACAAGGATCGACAAGTCCTTGTTCTTATCCTTGCCCTTTTTTCCTACTTGTTGAGGATTGCCAGCATCAGTGACACTTGAAGCCATGGATCTCCCAAACCGAAGCTCTGATACCAACTGTCACGGGTCGATAATTCACTCAAACTTAGGCCCGTGCGGCCTAGCAAACTTTGCTTGTGATTCTTGCCTTGTTTGCTAGTAAGCCTTAAGGAAGCTTGACTTAGTCTTTGAGGAGCTAAGTGCGCACACTTCACACTCTAAGAAAGCTTTAGAGAGAGAAAGTAGAGAGAGAAGGAGTTTGGGAGAATGCTTTGTATTGCACTTGAATGCTTTCAATGGCTTGCTTACAAATGAGCCCTCTTTGGGGTTTATATACACATCCACCTCCTCAATGGATGGTGGAGATCTACTTAATCCAACGGCTAATATTATACTTCCAGAATATTCTATACAAATATCCTAGACACTACACATATGTAGCATAATGTGGAACATTCTAGAGTATAGTCTAGAAGGTTCTAGAATCCTCTACAAGGTCCTAGATATTCTAGAAGCTTCTAGAATAGTCTAGAAGTATCTAGAGTTCTCCCGAAGCTTCTAGAAGACTCCAGAGTGTCCAGAAGGTTCTAGAACACTCTAGAACATTCTAGCACATTCCAGAAGGTTCCGGACTTTACTGAAAGGTTCCGGAATATTCTAGAACTCTTCGGAAATGCGGCCCGTGACACTTGGCCTTGCCACGGGGCGATGGGCGGGACTCGGGGGGCATGCCTTGGCCTTGCTTCGGGGGCGTTCTAGAGGCGATGCACGGGGGCATGCCCCGGGGCCGATGTGCGGGACGCGGGGGCAGGCCTCGGCCGTGCACGGGGCCGCTCCCCGGGACTCGGGGGCATGCATTGGCATCGACGTTCGGGACTTGGGGCACCAATATGGGGGCACGCGGCACGCCACGGGGCCTAGCTCTCGACCCTTCCTTCGCCCAGTCCGCCCAAGGTCCGCTCAAGTCCGTCAAGTCCGCACCCGCGCCCCTGCGTCCCTGCGCCCTGCGCCCTGTCAAAGATTATAATGCGCGCGGGGGGGTCACGGGGCCGGGGGCGGGGGGTCACTCACCGTCGTTCATCCTGCTCGGGTCGCGGGCGGGGCGGGGCGCTAGCTCAATCACCTTCCCCCTAAAGAGCACAACGAGCTTTCGTGGCCGTGCCCGGAGTGGACATCAACCGTGCCGATTTTTCATACTCCGCCGGGGCCATCCCCCTAGAGAGCTTCAGGAGGTTTGGTGGCCGTGCCCGGAGTGGACATCAACCGTGCCTATTTTTCATACTCCGACCGGACCATCCCCCTAGAGAGCTTCAGGAGGTTTGGTGGCCGTGCCCGGAGTGGACATAAACCGTGCCGATTTTTCATACTCAGCTGGGACAGGTCACGGCCTGCGGCCAGCGTTCACAGGCCAGCGGCCAGCGTTCACAGGACAGCGGCCAGCGTTCACAGGCTGCGGCCAGTGTTCAGGACAAGCGGCCAGCGTTCACAGCCTGCGGCCAGCGTTCACAGGCTGCGGCCAGCGTTCAGGACAAGCGGCCAGCGTTCACAGCCTGCGGCGAGCGTTCAGGACAAGCGGCCAGCGTTCACAGCCTGCGGCCAGCGTTCACAGGCTGCGGCCAGCGTTCAGGACAAGCGGCCAGCGTTCACAGGCTGCGGCCAGCGTTCAGGACAAGCGGCCAGCGTTCAGGACAAGCGGCCAGGGTTCACAGCCT
>JAKOGI010005145.1:0-15981 GCA_029747015.1 Carnegiea gigantea | reverse complement strand
TATATATATATATATATATATAGACGCAGACACACATATATGTGTGTGTGTGTGTGTGTGTGTGTGTGTGCGTGTGTATATATATGTAACACCCCCAGCCCCTACGGCTGGAAGCGTTACGTTTTCTTAACTTTCTATTTGAATTTTAGGGTAAAACAGATAGAGTTTCCCCTAAAAACGAACCGTTTCCAGGCTAAAAGTCTTATAATCAACCCCTGCAAATCAACGGAAGCGTAAAACATTTAAAAGAAGCTCAACGGCCACACGCCGAAGTTCATAACTCAACGAGCCACCCGCTAGGAGCACACCAAATATAATATTTGATTAATAAAGAAGAAATGAAAGATACAACTTCATGGTTCACACAACCGGAGTATTGGTGTTTACATCCCAAATCATAACTAACTTTGACCAAGAAGACATCTAACTAATTAGATGGTTGGCTCATACAGCCATACAGAGCGACCTTTATACCATGTACAATACATGAACTAGGATGCTTGGTTTACATGCGTTTAGAAACTAAGAATACATTACATGATTTCATCAAAGGCTTAAGTAGGCACACATGACACCCTACAAGCGAGAATAGACTCCATCTTGTTATAGTTGACTCAACTTCTTCTTTTCACAAGAAAACCTGGGGAAAAAGGAGAAAGAGTAGTGGGATGAGCAACCACGCGCTCAGTGAGTGTCCCCCAACCCCATTAAATCCAAACTGTTGCAGGTAATAATATCTTTACTAGCCACATATCACGTATTCATACTTTACTATCATATTAGGAATTCATAAAATTCTTATGGAAACATCGCTAACCATAAACTTCACTTTAAGCACTCAAGCATATTTCTAGTCTCTAAATGACCAAACTTCTTTACTAATAGGTAGTCAAACACTTAAACAAGTGACGAGGCTAAGCACAGAGACTTTCTTTTTCATAAACATAACTTCTTATCATTCTATTCGAACTATACATGAAACCCTATTCACATGATGTGCACATAAGGTTATCTCTTTTTGTAATCTTACTTTTCTTGGCATTTCATTCATATGATATGCATAAGACATACACATTTCAAGTCTCAATCAAATCTCATTCATAGGGTATACATGAAACATACTCATAAGACTTTCTTTTCATATTCATATCTTACTTAGCATCTCATTCATAAGTTATACTTAGAACATGCACATGTCATACACAGGAAGCTTTCTTTCTTTTTATTGAAAACACTTCATTTAGCCTCTTGAGGCTCCTAAAGACTCTTCTCTTAGCCTCTTAAGGCTCATATTCTTTTAAAAGAATTTCTTTTATCTTGGCCTCACAATGACCCTTAAAAACTTTCTTTCTGAAATACTTAAAAAAGCGAAACGCCATCTGCTTTTCTTATTTAATAAGAAACTACTCTGGGCATAAGATCATCATAAAGTGCTGGTTGGGAGAGATCTACACTCAATTCCGGTGAGATTAACTCACACTAAGCTCTTACTCACGGGATGGCAACTAACTTTGGACCTTAACCCTCGTCAGGGTCTCTAGGGTTTCCCCCGTTCAAGCAGGTTCACTCCCATCTATTATCCCTAAGTACTTATCTTAGCCATTTAAACTGGTCATAACAACTAATAAGTTTGCTGCCTCTCACAGTGAAATCCTTTATCATGCAACTCACACCTTTGTAAAACTCTTTAGAGATTCCCCCGTTCAAGCAGGTTCACTCCCAAAACTGTATTCATTTAGTTAAAATATGCCATCATGCACTAATATTTATGGCTACTATTATTTCAGAACGTGAAATCCTTCTTTGAAAAACTCACCCTTATACACATAATGTAACTTGAGGACATGGAAGGGAAGGGGGTCCACATGTATCACATTCAAGCACTTCATAATCAATTCAGCACAATGAGCTACACATAGCCTCGTAATCCACACGATTGCGGTTAATTCACAACCCAGGCTCCCTCCTCGCCGGAACCATGCCACAAAGAAGCTCGAACCACTCATAGTTCTACCTCAAACCATCCAACTACCATCTCGGTTCTCAATTCTATAATCATAACATATTATCATAAAGGTCTTATGAAATAGCTATGTATAACTTATCGAGCAAGCAGCAACCGTCCAACAGCTCGTTACCGCATACATAAGCATAAATATATATGTGTGTATTGCATCATCTTGAAATAAGAGCTTAACTAACTGAAATAAACTCACAACACATGAAACTTAGCCTACATTCATAACTTGCGAATAGAAGGTAAGTATACCAAATTCATGTCATTTCAATGTATAACTAACCAACTAAAATGCCATATTCAAAGTATAACCATCCAACTAAACATGTATTGGCTTAAAATGTTCTCAGGCTGTTTCAAAGGATGCTCTTAAGCATGAATTAGCTAGTTCAATATGCGTCGATTTAAAGAATGCTTGTCATTCAAGGGTTACTAATAAACATGAACTAATCAAATTAGCCTGCTTCGATCTTAGGTGATCTTGGTTTGTTTCAAACATTCATACATTGCAGTTAAGGGGTAAACATGCTCACTTCGTCATTCAAATGTTATTTCCAAAGCTGTTTCATAAGCATAGTTCAACTAAATAGGCAAGTATCGATTCGAAGCGTTCATTCATTGTTTCGAAGTTACATTTCAATTCTAATTAAGCTATTTAAGCATAATACGATTCTAAACGTTCATTTATTACATCGAAGTCATTATTCGAATCTAAATAAGTTATTTAGACATTATACGAATCAAGCCGTTCGTTTATTACATCGAAGTTACTATTCGAACCTATTTATGCCATTTAAGCATAATACGACTTTAGGCATTCATTTATTACATCGAAGTTACTATTCAAGTCAACTTTTCAGGCATGCATGCGCTGAATTTACTTGAATTGAATCTAAACATGCATAACTCATTTCGAACTGAACTTTCAGGCATGTATTTACTGAATTCACTTGGATCGAACCTAAGCATACATAACTCATTTCGAACTATGTTTTCTGGCATAAACTAACTAAACTAACATGTATCGATTCAAGCCACTTTCGAGTATTAATCAACCAAACTAACATTTAACGATTCAAAGTCATTTTCAGGCATAAACTAACTAAACTTGGCATGCATCGCAATTTAAAGCTTAAAACGATTTCGAAACTACTAATACTTAGGAGGCGAGAAACACCCATCTCGATTCCATGCTAGAGGACCCGTTCTAAGCGTTTTGGCTCGACTTTGAGGGCCGAAAAACCTCAACCCTCTATCCAATTAGCCCCAACGCATGCCCAGTTGATGTGATTGAAATCCTAGCCCGACACAGACCCAAATAAGCATGCCCAGACCCGGTTCTGCCGCTCTTTGTGGTAGCCTCGGCCTGCAGTGGTGGTCCCGGGAATCATGCCTGCCGGAGACCCTAGTCGTCGACCTCCACCGTCGCCGCCGCCCTCTCTCAGTTCGCCCCCTCAGTCGCTCTCAGCCTTTGTCGCTCTCTCTCTCCTCGAACCTGCCGAGTTTGGTCTTGACATCCAGCGGACGGACGGCGGCTGGTACGGTGCCACCGTCACCGTCGCCGTCGACCAGCCAGCCCCTGCTCTCTCTCCCTCTCTCCTCGTGTGTTGGTTTGCCCGGGGAGGGCATCGTGGTGCCCAGAGAAGGAGACCCCCCCTTTTTCGTGTCTTGCCAAGAAAAGTAAGGGGCTTCAGCCCCTTATACCCCCTCTCCCTTTTCTTTTTTTTTGGTTGTTTCTTTTGGTCAATAACTCAATCAACTAAAATCGCTAATCCAATCTCGAATGTCTTATTCGAAACCCAAATCGATAACACGACCCTTTATCGATTATTCATTTCCAAATATATAAAGGTTTGATTTATTAAACATCGAAACTAATTCTAAGGTTAACAACCTACTCGCATTCGGGAAACGACTAAATAAATCGAATAACGATTAAATTAAACTATCGATATAATTTAAGGGCACAAATAGCATGAATTAACTTTAAAATCAATAATAACAATAGTAATTCTTTTTAATAAAATTATCATTCACATAAGTACATCGATAATAATTTAAACTCGTAAAGTTAATAAAAATACGAATTTTGTAACGTAAAAAGGTAATACAGTTAGCTTAACGGAAAACAAAGAATGCGGGTCTTACATTTTTCCCCCCTTAAAAGAATTTCATCCTTGAAATTCGAAATCTAAGTTCGGTCTTTCCTAGCATGCATGTACACAACTAAGATCTACGCGGTAGGTTTCCAAAATGTTTCATTTTGCAGACACTACTTCTTTTAAATCGAAAGGAAATGATTTATGGTATCCAGTCTCCTCCTCGCCCGTCCTCTTTAAGTGTCTACTCACTCTATTTAGGCGTCGAGGGTAAATCGCATTGAAGAGGGGCAATGAGTTGGCATGGACAACCATATTGAGTTTGTTTGGAAAATGAAATATAGATTTTCGATAATCTAGACTCAGTTAGCATGGCAAGCAACAACTCTATGCATATGCACCTATAAGTGGGCATCTAAAGGTATGGCAACTTGGACAATGACATCTTAAGGTCATATACTTAGTAGTCTCATTCTAAAACATGAATTCAAGTCACTTTTGGGATCACAATGATTAACATAAGGACTCCTATAACACATTTAGAATAATAAAAACGTCACATAGCACCACATAGTCTCATTTGAGCATAATAGCGTCACATAGCATTGCATAGAATCAGTAATTTAGTATTCTCAAGTCTAAGAATCCCAAGCAACATGAAGACGTCTAATATGCATATAGTAAGCAATTACAAAACGGAAGCATATGCGACCGACATTTCTATGTTCTTACATCAATTTCAGCTAACTTATGGGCTTTACATTCATAGTAACTTAGATAGGACATGTGAAGGTTGTATGAAGGGGTTAACTTAATCAGGTTCATTTTAAAACATGAAGATATTAGGTCAATCTAAGGTTAAATCATTTACGAGAAGTTACCACATCACAATAGGATAGCAGAGACATCAAATTACATCACAGGGACAACGAAGGAACTCAGAGTAACACTTGAATTCACATTGACATCACGTAGGGGTTAACAACGGAGCACTGAAGATCAAAAATCACAAATCAACATAACCTAGCGTATCATGTCGATAAGAATAACTTTGAGATGGAAATGCTAAGGCATAATGTAAGTCGAATGTTTTGATGGCGGGGAGACTTTCCCCAAGGTCTCTACTTGGAACTGATTATCTCTTAAGTCATAGATTCATACAAATGAAGGGTTATGCTCATCCAATAGCTTTAATGTTCGATTCATTGCAAAAATATGTGAGTGCAAGCTTCTAAGGTCGTCTCATCATGCTCTAGATATGTGTGTTTGCAGTTATTTAGCTATAATATGAAATCATAGAATTCATGGAATGCAGATAACGTGTCAGAGGTCATGTCACGCCCTTATTTACAAAACTTAAATCATTGGCTAATCAAGCCACATGCCAAGCCAACTTAAGTCAAGCAAACACTGAGGTATGCACTTACTAAGCTAATCATTCACAAGACACTTGAATAACCGTGCATAATGGATGTGAGTGTCAATATATATGATGACATGACCCTGAGTGCTCTACTATGCTACTTTCTTACACATGAGATACATATTTCTACAAACGTGATTCATGTAAATGTAGCTCTATTGTCATCTAATCACACATTATATACATCGAGTTCAACCAATCCCATTATAACACGAGAAAACAGTATCGATGGGCTATACATAACAATTCAAGAGTCATGTTGTGTAACTAACTGCATAAATTCAAATCGTTCAAACTAATATAGTTACATGTTTAATCAAATTCAAGCCAAGCAATTACAAAAACTCACTTTGTTGGCATTTGATCACAAACACATCGATGGCCTTATAGGTACACGTTAAGGTCTTATGAGGTACACCTGTCTCAAGGGTGATCATAGGAGTCTTACTATAGATCGCCTACATGAGTAGGGATTATTTACCATGTACAATTCCAAAGTCTGCTAGATTCTTCCTCCCATGCGCTTTCTAGGTCTATCAGCGTTCATTCCAACTAAAACATCGTCACCGCATTCCCGAATGGCAATTTGTATAATAGAAAGCAAGTAATGCACTGTTTAGGCAACAATGGCAAAGAAGGAGAACGATAGGTACACCAATGCAATGCTCAACGAGGTCCTACCACTAGCACATAGTCTTTCAAGCATGCATACAAAAGTAGCCCCCAATATACTCAGGGAATTCAGAATTCAAAAATGGAAGATATCATTTAGTAGGATTATAAATTATAGCAACCGATCTTGACACGTATAGTACAATGGCATGTACTTGGAAACCTAAGCTCGTTCATCATAGCTAAAGAGTGCAAAGTAAAACTCGACTCGACAGCGAAAAGACGTTAACATTTCGAAACTTCGGATTTCAAAGGTGAAAAATAGCTGATATCTTTTGAACTTCTTCTCTACCAACCTTTGAGTACGTCTGCTCACTCCATTATGGGGCCCGAGGAGCAAATCGTACCTTAGGGGCAAAGTCGAGCTTAGAAAAGGATTTTCAGCCGCTCGAGTCTAAATTGACGTGCTTTAACTATCGATTGTCTTATCAGAATGCACGAAGAAAACATTTATCATTCAAAACATCACTTAGCTCACACAAGAACACGAAAGTGAATTGGGTTCACATCCTAACACACGACTCACATTTTATTCGATCGGTTTACCCGGATCGCATAAAAGTCAATCAATGAAGTCAATTAGCACATTAGGAACATATTATACCAATGGGGCACCCAAAACTTCACCTCGATGTGGGGAGCTATCTGACTCCTACATTTACGCCGAACTTACCACTTTCACTTAATCGACCTACTAGAGCCTCACATAAGTCAAAGATGGCCATACTATAAAGCACACTTGCACACGAAGCAGGCATATGTCACATAACCACAAAGTGTTCCTAGGCACCTATATGAGAAGACTCAGGTCGTGGCCTATGGTCGCAGGACATGCTCTGACACCATCAATTGTAACACCCCTAGCCCCTAGGGCCGGAAGCGTTACGTTTTCTTAACTTTCTATTTAAATTCTGCGGTGAAACGGACAGAGTTTTCCCTAAAAACTGACCGTTTCTAGGCTAAAAGCCTTACAATAAACCCCTGCAAATCAACAGAAGCGTAAAACATTTAAAAGAAGCTCAACGGCCACACGCCGGAGTTTATAACTCAACGATCCACCCGCTCGGAGTACACCAAATAGAATAGTTGATTAATAAAGAAGAAATGAAAGATATAACTCAACGGTTCACACTACCGGAGTATTGGGGTTTACATCCTAAATCATAACTAACTTTGACCAAGAAGACATCTAACTAATTAGATGGTTGGCTCATACGGCCATACAGAGCGACCTTTATACCATATACAATACATGAACTAGAATGCTTGGTTTACATGCATTTAGAAATTTAGAATACATTACATGACTTCATTAAAGGCGTAAGTACGCACACATGACACCCTGCAAGCGAGAATAGACTCCATCTTGACATAGTTGACTCAACTTCTTCCTGTCACAAGAAAACCTGAAGAAAAAGGGGAAAGAGTAGTGGGATGAGCAACCACATGCTCAGTGAGTGTCCCCCAACCCCCTTAAAACCAAAATCATTAGAAGCAATAATATCTTTACTAGTCACATATCACGTATTTATACTTTACTATCATATTAGGTATTCATAAAATTCTTATGGAAACATCGCTAACCATAAACTTCACGTTAAGCACTCAAACACATTTCTAGGTCTCTAAATGACCAAACTTCTTTACTAACAGGCAGTCAAACACTTAAACAAGTGACGAGGCTAAGCACAGGGACTTTCTTTTTCATAAACATAACTTCTTAGCATTCTATTCGAACTATGCATGAAACCCTATTCACATGATGTGCACATAAGGTTATCTCTTTTTATAATCTTACTTTTCTTGGTATTTCATTCATATGATATGCATAAGACATACACATTTCAAGTCTCAATCAAATCTCATTCATAGGGTATACATGAAATATACTCATAAGACTTTCTTTTCATATTTGTATCTTACTTAGCATCTCATTCATAAGTTATACTTAGAACATGCACATGTCATACACAGGAAGCTTTCTTTCTTTTTACTAAAAACACTTCATTTAGCCTATTGAGGCTCATAAAAACTCTTCTCTTAGCCTCTTGAGGCTCATATTCTTTAAAAGAATCTCTTTCATCTTGGTCTCATAATGACCCTTAAAAACTTTCTTTCTGAAATACTTAAAAAGGCAAAACGCCAGCTGCTTTTCTTATTTAATAAGAAACTACTCTGGGTGTAAGATCATCATAAAGTGCTGGTTGGAAGAGATCTACACTCAATCCCAGTGAGATTAACTCACACTAAGCTCTTACTCCCGGGATGGCAAGTAACTTTGGACCTTAACCTTTGTCAGGGTCTCTAGGGATTACTCCATAGGCTAGGGATTCTCCCGTTCAAGCAGGTTCACTCCCATCTATTGTTCCTAGGCACTTATCTTAGCCATTTGAACTGGTCATAACGACGAATAAGTTTGCTGCCTCTCACAGCGAAATCCTTTATCATACAACTCACGCCTTTGTAAAACTCTTTAGGGATTTCCCCCTTTAAGCGCGTTCACTCCCAAAACTGTATTCATTTAGTTAAAATAGGCCATCATGCACTAATAATTATGGCTACTATCATTTCAAAACATGAAATCCTTCTTTGAAAAACTCACACTTATGCACGTAATGTAACTTGAGGACATGGAAGGGAAGGGGGTCCGCATATATCAAATTCAAGCACTTCATAATCAATTCAGCACAATGAGCCACACGTGGCCTCGCAATCTACACGATTGCGGTTAATTCACAACCCAAACTCCCTCCTCACAAGCACCGTACCACAAGAACCTCAAACCACTCATAGTTCTACCTCAAACCATCCAACTACCATCTCGGTTTTCAATTCTATAATCATAACATATTATCATAAAGGTCTTATGAAATAGCTACGTATAACTTACCGAGCGAGCAGCAACTGTCCAACAGCTCGTTATCGCGTACATAAGCATAAATATATATGTATATGATGCATTAATTTGAAACAAGAACTTAACTAACTGAAATAAACTCACAACGCATGAAACTTAGCCTACATTCCTAACTTGCGAATAGAAGGTAAGCATACCAAATTCATGTCATGTCAACAAATAGCTAACCAACTAACATGCCATATTCAAAGTATATCCATCCAACTAAACATGCATTGGCTTAAAATATTCTTATGTCGTTTCAAAGGGTACTCTTAAGTATGAATTAGCTAGTTCAATATGCGTCGATTTAAAGAATGCTTGTCATTCAAGGTTTACTTATAAACATGAACTAATCAAATTAGCCTGCTTCGATCTTAGGTGATCTTGGTTCGTTTCAAGCATTCACACATTGCAGTTAAGGGGTAAACATCCTCACTTCGTCATTCAAATGTTATTTCCAAAGCTGTCTCATAGCCATAGTTCAACTAAACAGGCAAGTATAGATTCGAAGCATTCATTCATTGTTTCAAAGTTACATTTCAAGTCTAATTAAGCTATTTAAGCATAATACGATTCTAAATGTTCATTTATTACATCGAAGTCATTATTTGAATATAAATAAGTCATCTAGACGTAATACGAATCAAGCCGTTCGTTTATTACATCGAAGTTACTATTCGAACTAATTTGTGCCATCTAAACATAGTACAACTTTAGGCATTCATTTCTTACATCGAAGTTACTATGCAAGTTAACTTTTCAGGCATGCATTAACTGAATTTACTTGAATCGAATCTAAACAAGTATAACTCATTTCGAACTGAACTTTCAGCCAAGTATTTACAGAATTCACTTGAATCGAATTTAAGCATACATAACTCATTTCGAACTATGTTTTCAGGCGTAAACTAACTAAACTAACATGTATCGATTTAAACCACTTTCGAGTATTAATCAACTAAACTAACATTTAACGATTCAAAGTCATTTTCAGACATAAACTAACTAAACTTAGCAAGCATCGCAACTTAAAGCTTAAAATGATTTCGAAACTACTAATACTTAGAAGGCGAGAAACACCCACCTCGATTCCATGCTAGAGGACCCGTTCTAAGGGCTTTGGCTCGACTTTGAGGGCCGAAAAACCTCAATCCTCGATCTAATAAGCCCCAACGCACGCCCAGTTGATGTGATTAAAACCCTAGCCCAACACAGACCCAAATAAGCATGCCCAAACCCGGTTCTGCAGCTCTTTGTGGTAGCCTCGGCCTGCTGTGGTGGTCGCCGACATCACGCCTGCTGGAAACCCTAGTCGTCAACCTCCACTGTCACCGATGCCCTCTCTCAGTTCGCCCCCTCAGTTGCTCTCAGCCTCTGTCGCTCTCTCTCTCCTCGAACCGACCGTGCTTGGTATCGACATCCAGCGGACGGACGGTGGCCGGTACGGTGCCACTGTCGCCGTCGACCAGCCAGCCCCTGCTCTCTCTCCCTCTCTCTTTGTGCGTTGGTTTGCCCGGGGAGGGCATCGTGATGCCCAGAGAAGAAGACCCCCCCTTTTTTTTGTGTCTTGCCAAGAAAAGTAAGGGGCTTCGGCCCCTTATACCTGCCCTCTCTCTTTTTTTTTATTGTTTCTTTTGGTCAATAACTCAATCCACTAAAATCGCTAGTCCAATCTCGAACGTCTTATTCCAAACCCAAATCGATAACACGACTCTTTATCGATTATTCGTTTCCAAATATATAAAGGTTCGATTTATTGAACATCGAAACTAATTCTGAGGTTAACAATCTACTCGCATTCGGGAAACGACTAAATAAGTCGAATAACGACTAAATTAAACCATCGATATAATTTAAGGACACAAATAGCACGAATTAACTTTAAAATCAATAATAGCAATAGTAATTCTTTTTAATAAAATTATCGTTCACATAAGCATATCGATAATAATTTAACTCGTAAAGTTAACAAAAATACGAATTTTGTAACGTAAAAAGGTAACATAGTTAGCTTAACGGAAAACAAAGAATGCAGGCCTTACATATATGTACTTATATACATACGTGTATATATATATATATATATATATATATATATATATATATATATATATATATATATATCACACACATATATATATATATATATATATATATATATATATATATATATATATATATATATATGTTCGTGTATACACACACACACACACACATATATATATATATATAGATATACACACACACACACACATATAGACATATATATATATATATATATATATATATATATATATATATATATATATATATACATTTGTGTGTGTATATATATATATATATATATATATATATATATATATATATATATATGTATATAGATATGTATGTATGTATATATGTATATATGTATGTACGTATGCATATATATATATATATATATATATATATATATATATATATATATATTATTTATATATATATATATATATATATATATATATATATATATATATATATATATATGTTTGTAGGCCTGTCAATTCGGGCGGGCGGGTCAAATATCGGTCAGGTGTATTTCGGGTTCGGATAAAATATGGGCGGGCGTATTTCGGTTTTACGGGTTTCGGATCAACCCCACGGGTGTGAAGGGCCTTTTTAGTGAATTTTTTTTTTCCAAAATCAAGAATTCGGCATATTTATTACTTAAATTTGTCTATATTTAATGAACAAGCATTGTAATTGTAATTTTTTCGAAGAATATCAAAAATATCCATACTTTTTAACATGACATATGAAATTTATGTGCGGGTGGACAATAAGTCACGTTTGGATGGGTTTTCTCGTATATTAAAATATTAACAATTTGTTGGATCATTCATGGATCGACCCATCTAAAGCATGTTAACGAGTCGTATCGGTTCGACCCGTTAGTAGCCCGGTTAATAATTTGAAGTTTCGTTAACTAACCTAGCATTACCTAATCAGACATGCTTTATTAGTACGTCGATCCTAACACGAATATAAGTTGGCCCATTGCCCATCATTGCATCAGATTCGATACCAATTAGAAGGAATCCAAATGAAAGAATATTATATATGCGTAGGATATTATAATTATCTGTTAATTATAAAATCAAAATTTTAGATTATTATAGAATAATTTTATTTAAAATACGATGAGATGTATTCATTTTACCAAGAATATAACGGTATGACTCGCATATTTTCAATACTTATCTAATTCTGAATTATTTTTCTTAATATTAGAGTTGTTTCATTGTCATTTTCTAAAACTATACCATTTACAAGCTGTATATGATGTTTTATAGGAAAAAACAGTAACCATTGTCTAATTTGAGAAGGGATGTGATAATCGTATAACATCTCTCTAAACGATTAGTTCTATTATTGTTAAGAAGAAAAAATTACAGAAAATAAAAAGTAAATATATAATATTCGGGTCGAGCGGGCGGATTCGGGTTCGGGTCGGATTTGACCATAAAACTTACGGTTTTTTCAGGTTTGGTTTATTTCAGGTTCGGGTCAAGAAAATCGTGTTCAAAATCCAAAACTTTCGGGTGGGTTTGGATCGGGTTAATTTTTGCTAGGTCTATATATATGTATGCATGCATTCATGCATGTGTGTGTGTGTGTGTGTGTGTATATATATATATGCATACATATATGTGCATATGTATATATGCAGGTGTTGAATTAGTATATTCAGTTTTGATGACAACAAATCCAAGTGTAAAATGCTCTTAAGTAATGTTGCTCCAAACAAAGTTCTCCAAACAGGCATACACTGTTATTTTCAATATGCATCTTAACTTATTTGCTGAATGTTGAGAACAAGTCTTAAGAACAGGTCTCATACCTTGACGACTCACGCTCAAGTCAAGAACACCACCTCGATGAGGTGATTGTGTGTTAAGATCAGTTTCTGAACTCAAGCAATACAAGAACAACCTGGCAAACAGGCTAGGTTTTTCAAGGACAATCCAGCAAACAGGCCTTTCTGAACTCAAGCGATACAAGAACAACCTGGCAAACAGGTTGGTCTAGGTGGTTGGGGCAACGTATTCATCTTGAACAAGATGACTGGATCTACAACAAGATATCTTGGGTAATTTAGGTTTTATTTTTTAGACTCTTGTTAATATGCCAATCTTGAAAAGTCTCTAACTAACCACTCTTGAATCAATTGCGCTATTTGCTTCAGAACACCAAGTTTGAACAACCCTGTAAATAGGGTACCTAGGGTGTTTCTGAACTGCAACGGCCAAACCCGGTTACTTTGGAAAACTTATTTTGATTGGCCAAAAGCTCTAATATATTTTGATAAAATTCCAAGACAGCAATTTAAGCTGTAGAAAATCTTTTTGATATGAAAATCCTTTGGGAGATTTGCAAAACTGATTTTGAAAAATATTTTCCAAAACCGAAAATATTTCTTTCTTATCCTTTGGGAAGTGATTAATTCAAAATTCAAAGCTGAGATTCTTTCCCATGTATCTCACGACTATTTTTTAAAGGGAAAAGATAGATTTTTATCTTCCAAAAATCAAATCCCTACAATATTGGGAAACTCTATCCTCATTGGATCTTTTAGCCGTTGGAATTCTCTGTGCTAAGCAAAAATCTCTCTTTGCTAAACATACCTGATTTTATCACTTCTCCTTGTTTTCGACCGTTGGATTTTTTGTTTAAAAACTCAACATTTCACTCCCATTCATAAGCGAAGAAGAAAAAAAAACGAGAAACATACACGATATACGCAAAAAGGGAGAAGTGCAAAAGTGGTTTTTCTAATGAGAAGAATTTTTCGAGCTACTCTTGAGAAAAGAAAAACTGAGACAAGTTGTGTTTAAGCTGAGCTTTCAAGATATTGGCATACTAGGACCTCATTGTACCTTACATCTGCTTAAATCAGAAGCAGCCCCGTAAGGTGTTTTGTAACCCTGATCTTGGATCAGAAAAGTGAGTGAGTAGTCCTCAGTCGTGTGGACTTTGGACGTGTCCAATCTGGTGAGATTTGGACGTGGTGTAACCTTTCTTAGAAAAGAACGTTACGTGGTTGCAAGTTGTAACAAGGTGTGTTACATTTGTAACGTGTGAAGCCCGTTAGTGAAAGTGGTTAAATCCTACACGAGGTAGGTCGTGGTTTTTCACACCTCAATTGGGCTAGAGGTGTTTTCCACGAAAAAATTGTGTGTGCTTTATTTCCGCATTTATCTTGTTGATTTTCGCCTTTGAGCAAATTGAAAACATCTGGTGCAAACAATTCAGAAGGTTGTTTGTAATTCAAGAACAACCTCTGCAATCAGGAGGGTGTTTGTCAGTAAGTACACGAAAATCGAACACCACAATTCACCCCCCTCTTGTGGGTAAGTGCTCATAAATTCAACAAGTGGTATCAGAGCAGGTTCTCTCACAAAAGGGCTAACACCTTGAGAGATTCTGAAGATGAGTACACCACAAGGAATTCTTGAAGGGCAATCCATTACTCGGCCACCCTATTTTAACGGCCAACATTATAGTTGGTGGAAGAATAGGATGGAGAACTATATTCAGGCAGAAGATTATGAGTTATGGATGCTCATCAAGAATAGGCCCCTTGTTCCCACCAAGGTGCTTGAAGATGGTAAGAAGGTTCCCAAGGAACCCATAGAGTTTGATGGTGAAGACTATAAGAAAATGGAAAAGAATGCCAAGGCCAAGAAGATATTATATTTTGGCCTAAGTCCAGATGAATATACACGTATCTCGGAGTGTGAGTCAGCTCAGGAGATATAGAATTCCCTCCAAGTAGCTCATGAAGGAACAAGTCAAGTCAAACAATCACGTATTGAGCTACTTATGAGGCAATATGAGTTGTTTGATATGGGTGATCGTGAGAACGTGATGGATATGTACACACGCTTCACGCACATAACAAACGAGCTAAAATCCCTGGAAAATCCTTCACCACAGAAGAGCTGGTGAGGAAGATTCTAAGGATTTTGCCTCGGTCTTGGGAAGCGAAGGTGACAGCCATCCAAGAAGCTAAAGACATGGACAAGATTACCCTCGACGAGTTGATTGGCAATCTTCAAACCTATGAACTCAGAAAGAACTCACAACAAAAGGAGGAGCAGAAGAAGGATCGTGGGCTTGCCTTGAAAGCACAAGAGGATGATGACTCTGACCTTGAGGATGAAGAGATGGCCTTAATGACATGAAAGTTCAAGAAATTCTTCAAAAAAGTCAAAGAAAACAGCAAAAGAAAGGACTTTAGTAAATCCAGAAACACCCCCCGAGAACAGTTCACAGGGTGTTTTAAATGTGGCAAACCAGATCACCTTGTGAAAAACTGCCCTCTGCTTCGAGAAGAGCAGGAGTTCGAACAACCCAAAAAACAGGTTCGAAAACAACCTGTGAACACCTCAGGAAAAAGGTTCTCGAAGGCTATGCTTGCTGCCTGGGGAGACTCTTCTGAGGATGAAGGTGAATCTGAAAGTGAAGGAGATGCTGTAGCTCTCATGGCACAAAGTGACTCAGACTCAGATGATGAATCCATAAACAGCTTGACTGATCTCAAGAACAAGGTATGTGGTCTCAATAAAGCAACTCTCGAAAAACTTTTGTATACCTTGATGGATACTTGTGCTGAATTGAAACGAGATGTCCGAAACCTAGAACTAGAAAATGAGATCCTTAAGAATGAGAAACTTGAGGCTGAAAGAGAAATTCTAGCTTCACATCAAACCATAAATGACCTTAGGGAGACCTGATCTTGAACGAAGTAAAATATACCACCAATCAAGCCAAGGCTGAAAAGGAAACCCTTGAGCTTAAAGAAAAGGTCGAAGTTTTGCTTGCTGAAAAC
>JAKOGI010005144.1:0-16004 GCA_029747015.1 Carnegiea gigantea | reverse complement strand
AAAAAGCTTTCAAATCAGGCCTTCCGCCCTTGTTCACTCGAAATTACCGAAATTCCTCCACGGACGCCTCCTGGCACTGAAATCCACATTAGAGGCCCCTTTTTACTGCAACACACGGACGAAACCCAATGCTCGCACGGGGCGATGAAGGCGGTCGAGCTTCCGTCCGTAACGAACTCTTAGCTCGCCGCTTCCGAGCTGTCAGTTACGAACTTGCGAACTCTTTAGATTTGGCGCGATGTATGAGCAACTCGGCAGCCGCGTGCACTCTGTAAAAGATTTGTTCCGCCAGATTCTAATGGGTGCGATCATCCCACCATTAATGCACCGGATCCCATCAGAACTGCGCAGTTAAGCGTGCTTGGGCGAGAGTAGTATTAGGATGGGGACCTCCTGGGAAGTCCTCGTGTTGCACCCCCTTTTCGTTGTTTTTTTCTTCCTTAAAAGCGCCGATCTTTCTCGTTTCATCTGCTGCGGCCGTCGGATGAGAACTGACCAGGACGAGGGAAAAGCATCCAAGTCAGGCCTTCCGCCCATGTTCACTTGAAATTACCGAAATTCCCCTACGGACGCGTCCAGGCCCTGAAAACCACATCACAGGTCGTTTTTTAATACAACACACGGACGAAACCCCATGCATGCACGGGACGATGAGGGTGGTCGAGCTACCGTCCGTAAAGCACTCTTAGCTCGCCGCTTCCGAGCTGCCAGTTACGAACTTGCGATCTCTTTGGAGCTGGCGGGCTGTATGCACAACTCAACGGCCGCTCACCCTCAATGAAACATTTGTTCCGCAAGAATCCAATGGGTGCGATCATCCCAGCGCTAATGCACCGGATCCCACCAGAAATGCGCAATTAAGCGTGCTTGGGCGAGAGCTGTACTAGGATCGGTGACCCCCCGGGAAGTCCTCGTGTTGCACCCCTTTTTCGTTGTTTTTTCTTTCTCAAAACCACCGATCTTTCGCGTTTCATTTGCTGCGGCCGCCGGAGGAGGACTGACCCGGACGAGGAAGAAGCTTCCAAATTAGGCCTTCCGTCCTTGTTCAATCGAAATTACCGAAATTCCTTTACGGACGCCGCCTGGCACTGAAAACCACATTAGAGACCCCTTTTTACTGCAACACGCGGACGAAACCCCGTGCTCGCACGGGGCGATGAAGGCGGTCGAGCTACCGTCCGTAACGAACTCTTAGCTAGCCGCTTCCGAGCTGTCAGTTACGAACTTGCGAACTCTTTAGATTTGGCGCGATGTATGAGCGAACTCAGCAGGCGCGAGCACCTATAAAAACATTTGTTCCGCAATAATCCAATGGGTGCGATCATACCAGCACTAATGCACCGGATCCCATCAGAACTTCGCAGTTAAGCGTGCTTGGGCGAGAGTAGTACTAGGATGGGTGACCTCCTGGGAAGTCCTCGTGTTGCACACCCTTTTCGTTGTTTTTTTCTTCCTTAAAAGCGCCGATCTTTCTCGTTTCATCTGCTGCGGCCGTCGGATGAGAACTGACCAGGACTAGGAAAAAGCATCCAAGTCAGGCCTTCCGCCCATGTTCACTTGAAATTACCGAAATTCCCCTACGGACGCGTCCAGGCCCTGAAAACCACATCAGAGGCCGTTTTTTAATACAACACACGGACGAAACCCCATGCATGCACGGGGCGATGAGGGTGGTCGAGCTACCGTCCGTACCGTACTCTTAGCTCGCCGCTTCCGAGCTGCCAGTTACGAACTTGCGATCTCTTTGGAGCTGGCGTGCTGTATGCACAACACAACGGCCGCTCACCCTCAATTAAACATTTGTTCCGCAAGAATCCAATGGGTGCGATCATCCCAGCACTAATGCTCCGGATCCCATCAGAAATGTGCAATTAAGCGTGCTTGGGCGAGAGTAGTACGAGGATGGGTGACCCCCTGGGAAGTCCTCGTGTTGCACCCCTTTTTCGTTATTTTTTTCTTTCTTAAAAGCACCGGTCTTTCTCGTTTCATTTGTTGCGGCCGTCGGATGGGAACTGACCGGGACGAGGAAAAAGCTTTCAAATCAGGTCTTCCGCCCTTGTTCACTCGAAATTACCGAAATTCCTCCACGGACGCCTCCTGGCACTGAAAACCACATTAGAGGCCCCTTTTTGCTGCAACACACGGACGACACCCAATGCTCGCACGGGGCGATGAAGGCGGTCGAGCTACCGCCCGTAACGAACTTGCGAACTCTTCAGATTTGGCGCAATGTATGAGCGACTCGGCAGCCGCGTGCACTGTATAAAAGATTTGTTCCGCCACAATCTAATGGGTGCGATCGTACCAGCACCGATGCACCGAATCCCATCAGAACTCCGCAGTTAAGTGTGCTTGGGCGAGAGTAGTGCTAGGGTGGGTGACCTCCTGGGAAGTCCTCGTGTTGCACCCCCTTTTCGTTGTTTTTTTCTTTCTTAAAAGCGCCGATCTTTCTGGTTTCATCTGCTGCGGCCGTCGGATGAGAGCTGACCAGGACCAGGAAAAAGCATCCAAGTCAGACCTTCCGCCCATGTTCACTTCAAAGTACCGAAATTCCCCTACGGACGCGTCCAGGCCCTGAAAACCACATCAGAGGTCGTTTTTTAATACAACACGCGGACGAAACCCCCTGCATGCACGGGGCGATGAGGGTGGTCGAGCTACCGTCCGTAACGCACTCTTAGCTCGCCGCTTCCGAGCTGCCAGTTACGAACTTGCGATCTCTTTGGAGCTGGCGTGCTGTATGCACAACTCAACGGCCGGTCACCCTCAATGAAACATTTGTTCCGCAAGAATCCAATGGGTGCGATCATCCCAGCACTAATGCACCGAATCCCATCATAAATGCGCAATTAAGCGTGCTTGTGCGAGAGTAGTACTAGGATGGGTGACCCCCTGGGAAGTCCTCGTGTTGCACCCCTTTTTCGTTATTTTTCTCTTTCTTAAAAGCACCGGTCTTTCTCGTTTCATTTCCTGCGGCCGTCGGATGGGAACTGACCGGGACGAGGAAAAAGCTTTCAAATCAAGCCTTCCGCCCTTGTTCACTCGAAATTACCGAAATTCCACCACGGACGCCTCCAGGCACTGAAAACCACATTAGAAGCCCCTTTTTACTGCAACACACGGACGAAACCCAATGCTCGCACGGGGCGATGAAGGCGGTCGAGCTACCGCCCGTAACGCACTCTTAGCTCGCCGCTTCCGAGCTGCCAGTTACGAACTTGCGACCTCTTTGGAGCTGGCGTGCTTTATGCGCAACTCAGCGGCCGCGTACCCTCAATGAAACATTTGTTCCGCAAGAATTCGATGGGTGCGATCATACCAGCGCTAATGCACCGGATCCCATCAGAACTCCGCAGTTAAGCGTGCTTGGGGGAGAGTAGTACTGGGATGGGTGACCTCCTGGGAAGTCCTCGTGTTGCACCCCTTTTTCGTTGTTTTTTCTTTTTCAAAACCACCGATCTTTCTCGTTTCATTTGCTGCGGCCGCCGGATGAGGACTGACCAGGACGAGGAAAAAGCTTCCAAATCAGGCCTTCCGTCCTTGTTCAATCGAAATTACTGAAATTCCTTTACGGACGCCGCCTTGCACTGAAAACCACATTAGAGGCCCCTTTTTAATGCAACACACGGACGAAATCCAATGCTCGCACGGGGCGATGAAGGCGGTCGAGCTACCGTCCGTAACGAACTCTTAGCTCGCCGCTTCCGAGCTGTCTGTTACGAACTTGCGAACTCTTTGTATTTTGGCGCGATGTATGAGCGACTCGGCAGCCGCGTGCACTCTATAAAAGATTTGTTCCGCCAGATTCTAATGGGTGCGATCATCCCAGCAGTAATGCACCGGATCCCATCAGAACTGCGCAGTTAAGCGTGCTTGGGCGAGAGTAGTATTAGGATGGGTGACCTCCTGGGAAGTCCTCGTGTTGCACCCCCTTTTCGTTGGTTTTTTCTTCCTTAAAAGCGCCGATCTTTCTCGTTTCATCTGCTGCGGCCGTCGGATGAGAACTGACCAGCACGAGGAAAAAGCATCCAAGTCGGGCCTTCCGCCCATGTTCACTTGAAATTACCGAAATTCCCCTACGGACGCGTCCAGGCCCTGAAAACCACATCAGAGGTCGTTTTTTAATACAACACACGGACGAAACCCCATGCATGTACGGGGCGATGAGGGTGGTCGAGCTACCGTCCGTACCGCACTCTTAGCTCGCCGCTTCCGAGCTGCCAGTTACGAACTTGCGATCTCTTTGGAGCTGGCGTGCTGTATGCACAACTCAACGGCCGCTCACCCTCAATGAAACATTTGTTACGCAAGAATCCAATGGGTGCGATCATCCCAGCACTAATGCACCGGATCCCATCAGAAATGCGCAATTAAGCGTGCCTGGGCGAGAGTAGTACTAGGATGGGTGACCCCCTGGGAAGTCCTCGTGTTGCACCCCTTTTTCGTTATTTTTTTCTTTCTTAAAGGCACCGGTCTTTCTCGTTTCATTTGCTGCGGCCGTCGGATGGGAACTGGCCGGGACGAGGAAAAACCTTTCAAATCAGGCCTTCCGCCCTTGTTCACTCGAAATTACCGAAATTCCTCCACGGACGCCTCCTGGCATGAAAACCACATTAGAGGCCCCTTTTTACTGCAACACACGGACGAAACCCAATGCTCGCACGGGGCGATCAAGGCGGTCGAGCTGCCGTCCGTAACGGACTCTTTGCTCGTCGCTTCCGAACTGTCAGTTACGAACTTGCGAACTCTTTAGATTTGGCGCGATCTATGAGCGACTCGGCAGCCGGTACACTCTATAAAAGACTTGTTCCGCCAGATTCGGATGGGTGCGATCATACCAGCACTGATGCACCGGATCCCATCAGAACTCCGCAGTTAAGCGTGCTTGGGAGAGAGTAGTGCTAGGATGGGTGACCTCCTGGGAAGTCCTCGTGTTGCACCCCTTTTTCGTTGTTTTTTTCTTTCTTGGAAGCGCCGATCTTTCTCGTTTCATTTGCTGTGGCCAGCGGATAAGAACTGGCCAGGACGTGGAAAAAGCATCTAAATCAGGCCATCCGCCTATGTTCAGTCGAAATTACCGAAATTCCCCTACGGACGCCTCGTGGCCCTGAAAAACACATCAGAGGCCCCTTTTTACTGCAACGCACGGACGAAACCCCTTGCATGCGCGGGGCGATGAAGGGGGTCGAGCTACCGTCCGTAACGCACGCTTAGCTCGCCTCTACCGACTTGTCAGTTACGTACTTGCGACCTCTTTGGAGCCGGCCTGCTTTATGCGCAACTCACCGGTCGCGTACCCTCAATGAAACATTTGTTCCGCAAGAATTCGATGGGTGCGATCATACCAGCACTAATGCACCGGATCCCATCAGAACTCTGCAGTTAAGCGTGCTTGGGCAAGAGTAGTACTGGATTGGGTGACCTCCTGGAAAGTCCTCGTGTTGCACCCCTTTTTCGTTGTTTTTTCTTTCTCAAAACCACCGATCTTTCTCGTTTCATTTGCTGCGGCCACCGGATGAGGACTGACCAGGACGAGGAAAAAGCTTCCAAATCAGCCCTTCCGTCCTTGTTCAATCGAAATTACCGAAATTCCTTTACGGACGCCGCCTGGCACTGAAAACCACATTAGAGGCCCCTTTTTACAGCAACACACGGACGAACCCCCGTGCTCGCACGGGGCGATGAAGGCGGTCGAGCTACCGTCCGTAACGATCTCTTCGCTCGCCGCTTCCGAGCTGTCAGTCATGAACTTACGAACTCTTTAGATTTGGCGCGATGTATGAGCGACTCGGCAGCTGCGTGCACTCTATAAAAGATTTGCTCCGCCCGATTCTAATGGGTGCGATCATCCCAACATTAATGCACCGGATCCCATCAGAACTGCGCAGTTAAGCGTGCTTGGGCGAGAGTAGTACTAGGATGGGTGACCTCCTGGGAAGTCCTCGAGTTGCCCCCCCTTTTCGTTGTTTTTTCCTTCCTTAAAAGCGCCGATCTTTCTCGTTTCATCTGCTGCGGCCGTTGGATGAGAACTGACCAGGACAAGGAAAAAGCATCCAAGTCAGGCCTTCCGCCCATGTTCACTTGAAATTACCGAAATCCCCCTACGGACGCGTCCAGGCCCTGAAAACCACATCAGAGGTCGTTTTTTAATACAACACACGGACGAAACCCCATGCATGCACGTGGCGATGAGGGTGGTCGAGCTACCGTCCGTCACGCACTCTTAGCTCGCCGCTTCCGAGCTGCCAGTTACGAACTTGCGATCTCTTTGGAGCTGGCGTGCTGTATGCACAACTCAACGGCCGCTCACCATCAATGAAACATTTGTTCCGCAAGAATCCAATGGGTGCGATCATCCGAGCACTAATGCACCGGATCCCATCAGAAATGCGCAATTAAGCGTGCTTGGGCGAGAGTAGTACTAGGATGGGTGACCCCTGGGAAGTCCTCGTGTTGCACCCCTTTTTCGTTATTTTTTTCTTTCTTAAAAGCACCGGTCTTTCTCGTTTCACTTGCTGCCGCCGTCGGATGGGAACTGACCGGGACGAGGAAAAAGCTTTCAAATCAGGCCTTCCGCCCTTGTTCACTCGAAATTACCGAAATTCCACCACGGACGCCTCCTGGCACTAAAAACCACATTAGAGGCCCCTTTTTACTGCAACACGCGGACGAAACCCAATGCTCGCACGGGGCGATCAAGGCGGTCGAGCTACCGTCCGTAACGCACTCTTAGCTCGTCGCTTCCAAGCTGCCAGTTACGAACTTGCGAACTCTTTAGATTTGGCGCGATCTATGAGCGACTCGGCAGCCGCGTACACTCTATAAAAGACTTGTTCAGCCAGATTCCGATGGGTGCGATCATACCAGCACTGATGCACCGGATGCCATCAGAACTCCGCAGTTAAGCGTGCTTGGGCGAGAGTAGTGCTGGGATTGGTGACCTCCTGGGAAGTCCTCGTGTTGCACCCCTTTTTCGTTGTTTTTTCTTTCTCACAACCGCCGATCTTTCTCGTTTGATTTGTTGCGGCCGTCGGATGGGAACTGACCGGGACGAGGAAAAAACTTTCAAATCAGGCCTTCCGCCCTTGTTCACTCGAAATTACCGAAATTCCTCCACGGACGCCTCCTGGCACTGAAAACCACTTAGAGGCCCCTTTTTACTACAACACAACGACGAACTCCAATGCTCGCACGGGGCGATGAAGGCGGTCGAGCTACCGTCCGTAACGCACTCTTAGCTCGCCGCTTCCGAGCTGTCAGTTACGAACTTGCGAACTATGAGCGACTCGGCAGCCGCGTACACTCTATAAAAGACTTGTTCCACCAGATTCTGATGGGTGCGATCATACCAGCACTGATGCACCGGATCCCATTAGAACTCCGCAGTTAAGCGTGCTTGGGCGAGAGTAGTGCTAGGATAGGTGGCCTCCTGGGAAGTCCTCGTGTTGCACCCCTTTAGCGCCGATCTTTCTCGTTTCATTTGCTGTGGCCAGCGGATAAGAACTGACCAGGACGTGGAAAAAGCATCCAAATCAGGCCACCCGCCTATGTTCAGTCGAAATTACCGAAATTCCCCTACGGACTCCTCGTGGCCCTGAAAAACACATCAGAGGCCCCTTTTTACTGCAACGCACGGACGAAACCCCATGCATGCACGAGGAGATGAAGGTGGTCGAGGTACCGTCCGTAACGCACGCTTAGCTCGCCGCTTCCGAGTTGTCAGTTACAAACTTGCGACCTTTTTGGAGCTGGCGTGCTTCATGCGCAACTCAGCGGCCGCGTACCCTCAATGAAACATTTGTTCCGCAAGAATTTGATGGGTGCGATCATACCAGCACCAATGCACCGGATCCCATCAGAGCTCCGCAGTTAAGCGTGCTTGGGCGAGAGGAGTACTGGGATGGGTGACCTCCTGGGAAGTCCTCGTGTTGCACCCCTTTTTCGTTGTTTTTTCTTTCTAAAACCACCGATCTTTCTCGTTTCATTTGCTGCGGCCGCCGGATGAGGACTGACCAGGACGAGGAAAAAGCTTCCAAATCAGGCCTCCCGTCCTTGTTCAATCGAAATTACCGAAATTCCTTTACGGACGCCGCCTGGCACTGAAAACCACATTAGAGGCCCCTTTTTACTTCAACACACGGACGAAACCCAATGCTCGCACGGGTCGATGAAGGCGGTCCAGCTACCGTCCGTAACGAACTCGTAGCTCGCCCCTTCCGAGCAGTCAGTTACGAACTTGCGAACTCTTTAGATTTGGCGCGATGTATGAGCGACTCGAGAGCCGCGTGCACTCTATAAAAGATTTGTTCCGCCAGGTTATAATGGGTGCAATCATCCCAGCATTAATGCACTGGATCCCATCAGAACTGCGCAGTTAAGCGTGCTTGGGCGAGAGTAGTACTAGGATGGGTGACCTCCTGGGAAGTCCTCGTGTTGCACCCCCCTTTCGTTGTTTTTTTCTTCCTTAAAAGCGCCGATCTTTCTCGTTTCATCTGCTGCGGCCGTCGGATGAGAACTGACCAGGACGAGGAAAAGGCATCCAAGTCAGGCCTTCCGCCCCTGTTCACTTAAAAGTACCGAAATTCCCCTACGGACGCGTCCAGGCCCTGAAAACAACATCAGAGGTCGTTTTTTAATACAACACACGGACGAAACCCCATGCATGCACGGGGCGATGAGTGTGGTCGAGCTACCGTCCGTAACGCACTCTTAGCTCGCCGCTTCCGAGCTGCCAGTTACGAAAGTGCGATCTCTTTGGAGCTGGCGTGCTGTATGCACAACTCAACGGTCGCTCACCCTCAATGAAACATTTGTTCCGCAAGAATCCAATGGGTGCGATCATCCCATCACTAATGCACCGGATCCCATCAGAAGTGCGCAATTAAGCGTGCTTGGGCGAGAGTAGTACTAGGATGGGTGACCCCCTGGGAAGTCCTCGTGTTGCACCCCATTTTCGTTATTTTTTTCTTTCTTGAAAGCAGCTGTTTTTCTCGTTTCATTTGCTGCGGCCGTCGGATGGGAACTGACCGGGACGAGGAAAAAGCTTTCAAATCAGGCCTTCCGCCCTTGTTCACTCTAAATTACCGAAATTCCTCCACGGACGCCTCCTGGCACTGAAAACCACATTAGAGGCCCCTTTTTACGGCAACACACGGACGAAACCCAATGCTCGCACGGGGCGATGAAGGCGGTCGATCTACCGTCCGTAACGCACTCTTAGCTCGCCGCTTCCGAGCTGTCAGTTACGAACTTGCGAACTCTTTAGATTTGGCGCGATCTATGATCGACTCGGCAGCCGCGTACACTCTATAAAAGACTTGTTCCGCCAGATTCCGGTGGGTGCGATCATACCAGCACTGATGCACCGGATCCCATCAGAACTCCGCAGTTAAGCGTGCTTGGGCGAGAGTAGTGCTAGGATGGGTGACCTCCAGGGAAGTCCTCGTGTTGCACCCCTTTTTCGTTGTTTTTTTTCTTTCTTAGAAGCGCCGATCTTTCTCGTTTCATTTGCTGTGGCCAACGGATAAGAACTGACTAGGACGTGGAAAAAGCGTCCAAATCAGGCCATCAGTCTATGTTCAGTCAAAATTATCGAAATTCCCCTTCGGACGGCTCGTGGCCCTTAAAAACACATCAGAGGCCCCTTTTTACTGCAACGCACGGACGAAACCCCATGCATGCACGGGGCGATGAAGGTGGTCGAGGTACCGTCCGTAACGCACGCTTAGCTCGCCTCTTCCGAGTTGTCAGTGGCGAACTTGCGACCTCTTTGGAGCCGGCGTGCTTTATGCGCAACTCAGCGGCCGCACACCCTCAATGAAAGATTTGTTCCGCAAGAATTCGATGGGTGCGATCATACCAGCACTAATGCACCGGATCCCATCAGAACTCCGCAGTTAAGCGTGCTTGGGCGAGAGTAGTACGGGGATGGGTGACCTCCTGGGAAGTCCTCGTGTTGCACCCCTTTTTCGTTGTTTTTTCTTTCTCAAACCACCGATCTTTCTCGTTTCATTTGCTGCGGCCGCCGGATGAGGACTGACCAGGACGAGGAAAAAGCTTCCAAATCAGGCCTTCCGTCCTTGTTCAATCGAAATTACCGAAATTCCTTTACGGACGCCGCCTGGCATTGAAAACCACATTAGAGGACCCTTTTTACTGCAACACACGAACGAAACCCAATGCTCGCACTAGGCGATGAAGGCGGTCGAGCTACCGTCTGTAACGAACTCTTAGCTCGCCGCTTCCGAGCTGTCAGTTACAAAGTTGCGAACTCTTTAGATTTGGCGCGATGTATGAGCGACTCGGCAGCCGCGTGCACTCTATAAAAGATTTGTTCCGCCAGATTCTAATGGGTGCGATCATCCCAGCAGTAATGCACCGGATCCCATCAGAACTGCGCAGTTTAGCGTGCTTGGGCGAGAGTAGTACTAGGATGGGTGACCTCTTGGGAAGTCCTCGTGTTGCACCCCCTTTTCGTTGTTTTTTTCTTCCTTAAAAGCGTCGATCTTTCTCGTTTCATCTGCTGCGGCCGTCGGATGAGAACTGACCAGGACGAGGAAAAAGCATTCAAGTCAGGCCTTCCGCCCATGTTCACTTGAAATTACCGAAATTCCCCTACGGACGCGCCCAGGCCCAGAAAACCACATCAGAGGTCGTTTTTTAATACAACACACGGACGAACCCCCATGCATGCACGGGGCGATGAGGGTGGTCGCGCTACCGTCCGTAACGCACTCTTAGCTCGCCGCTTCCGAGCTGCCAGTTACGAACTTGCGATCTCTTTGGAGCTGGCGTGCTTTATGCACAACTCAACGGCCGCTCACCCTCAATGAAACATTTGTTCCGCAAGAATCCAATGGGTGCGATCATCCCAGCCCTAATGCACCGAATCCCATCAGAAATGCGCAATTAAGCGTGCTTGGGCGAGAGTAGTACTAGGATGGGTGACCCCCTGGGAAGTCCTCGTGTTGCACCCCTTTTTCGTAATTTTTTTCTTTCTTAAAAGCACCGGTCTTTCTAGTTTCATTTGCTGCGGCCGTCGGGTGGGAACTGACCGGAACGAGAAAAAAGCTTTCAAATCAGGCCTTCCGCCCTTCACTCGAAATTACCGAAATTCCTCCACGGACGCCTCCTGGCACTGAAAACCACATTAGAGGCCCCTTTTTACTGCACCACACGGACGAAACCCAATGCTCGCACGGGGCGATGAAGGCGGTCGAGCTACCGTCCGTAACGCACTCTTAGCCCGCCGCTTCCGAGCTGTCAGTTACGAACTTGCGAACTCTTTAGATTTGGCGCGATCTATGAGCGACTCGGCAGCCGCGTACACTCTATAAAAGACTTGCTCCGCCAAATTCCGATGGGTGCAATCGTACCAGCACTGATGCACCGCATCCCATCAGAACTCCGCAGTTAAGCGTGCTTGGGCGAGAGTAGTGCTAGGATGGGTGACCTCCTGGGAAGTCCTCGTGTTGCACCCCTTTTTCGTTGTTTTTTTCTTTCTTAGAATCGCCGATCTTTATCGTTTCTTTTGCTGCGGCCAGCAGATAAGAACGGACCAGGACGTGGAAAAAGCATCCAAATCAGGCCATCCGCCTATGTTCATTCGAAATTACCGAAATTCCCCTACGGACGCCTCCTGGCCCTGAAAAACACATCAGAGGCCCCTTTTTACTGCAACGCACGGACAAAACCCCATGCATGCACGGGGCGATGAAGGTGGTCGAGCTACCGTCCGTAACGCACGCTTAGCTCGCCTCTTCTGAGTTGTCAGTTACGAACTTGCGACCTCTTTGGGGCCGGCGTGCTTTATGCGCAACCCGGCGGCCGCGTACCCTCAATGAAACATTTGTTCCGCAAGAATTCGATGGGTGCGATCATACCAGCACTAATGCATCGGATCCCATCAGAACTCCGCAGTTAAGCGCGCTTGGGCAAGAGCAGTGCTAGGATGGGTGACCTCATGGGAAGTCCTCGTGTTGCACCCCTTTTTCGTTGTTTTTTTCTTTCTCAAACCACCGATCTTTCTCGTTTCATTTGCTGCGGCCGCCGGATGAGGACTGACCAGGACGAGGAAAAAGCTTCCAAATCAGGCCTTCCGTCCTTGTTCAATCGAAATTACCGAAATTCCTTAACGGACCCGCCGGCACTGAAACCACATTAGAGCCCTTCTTGCTGCACACACACGGACGAAACCGCCGTGCTCGAACGGGGCGATGAAGGCGGTCGAGCTACCGTCCGTAACGACTCTAGCTCAGCCGCTTCCGAGCTGTTAGTAACGAACTTGCGACCTTTAGATTTGGCGCGATGTATGAAGCGATCTCGGCAGCCGCGTGCACTCGAAAAAAAAATAAAAGATTTGTTCCGCCGACTTCTAATGGGTGCGATCATCCCAGCATTCTGCACGGATCCCATCAGAACTGCGCAGTTAAGCGTGCTTGGGCTGGAGTAGTGCTAGGATGTGTGACCTCCTGGGAAGTCCTCGTGTTGCACCCCCTTTTCGTTGTTTTTTTCTTCATTAAAAGCACCGATCTTTATCGTTTCATCTGCTGCAGCCGTCGGATGAGAACTGACCAGGACGAGGAAAAAGCATCCAAGTCAGGCCTTCCGCCCATGTTCACTTGAAATTACCGAAATTCCCCTACGGACTCGTCCAGGCCCTGAGAACCACATCAGAGGTCGTTTTTTAATACAACACACGGACGAAACCCCATGCATGCACGGGGCGATGCGGGTGGTCGAGCTACCGTCCGTAACGCACTCTTAGCTCGCCGCTTCCGAGCTGCCAGTTACGAACTTGCGATCTCTTTGGAGCGGGCATGCTGTATGCACAACTCAACGGCCGCTCACCCTCAATAAAACATTTGTTCCGCAAGAATCCAATGGGTGCGATCATCCCAGCACTAATGCACCGGATCCAATCAGAAATGCGCAATTAAGCGTGCTTGGGCGAGAGTACTACTAGGATGGGTGACCCCCTGGGAAGTCCTCGTGTTGCACCCCTTTTTCGTTATTTTTTTCTTTCTTAAAAACACCGGTCTTTCTCGTTTCATTTGCTGCGGCCGTCGGATGGGAACTGACCGGGGCGAGGAAAAAGCTTTCAAATCAGGCCTTCCGCCCTTGTTCACTCGAAATTACCGAAATTCCACCACGGACGCCTCCTGGCACTAAAAACCACATTAGAGGCCCCTTTTTACTGCAACACGCGGACGAAACCCAATGCTCGCACGGGTCGATGAAGGCGGTCGAGCTACCGTCCGTAACGCACTCTTAGCTCCCCGCTTCCGAGCTGCCAGTTACGAACTCGCGAACTCTTTAGATTTGGCGCGATCTATGAGCGACTCGGAAGCCGCGTACACTCTATAAAAGACTTGTTCCGCCAGATTCCGAGGGGTGCGATCATACCAGCACTGATGCACCGGATCCCATCAGAACTCCGCAGTTAAGCGTGCTTGGGCGAGAGTAGTGCTAGGATGGGTGACCTCCGCTGTGAAGTCCCTCGTGTTGGCACCCATTTTTTCGTTGTTTTTTCTTTCTAGAAGCGCCGATCTTTCTCGTTTCATTTTCTGTGGCCAGCGGATAAGAACTGACCAGGACGTGGAAAAAGCATCCAAATCAGGCCATCCGCCTATGTTCAGTCGAAATTACCGAAATTCCCCTACGGACGCCTCGTGGCCCTGAAACACACATCAGAGGCCCCTTTTTACTGCAACGCACGGACGAAACCCCATGCATGCACGGGGCGATGAAGGTGGTCGAGCTTCCGTCCGTAACGCACGCTTAGCTCGCCTCTTCGTGTTGTGTCAGTTACGAACTTGCTACTTTTTTGGAGCTGCTTGCTTCATGCGCAACGTCAGCGGCCGCTGTACCTCAATGAAACATTTGTTCCGCAAGAATTCGTGGGGTGTGCGATCATACCGCACTCCATGCGCCGGATCCCATCAGAACTCCGCAGTTAAGCGTGCTTGGGCGAGAGTAGTACTGGGATGGGTGACCTCCTGGGCAGTCCTCGTGTTGCACCCCTTTTTCGTTGTTTTTTCTTTCTCAAAACCACCGATCTTTCTCGTTTCATTTGCTGCGGCCGCCGAATGAGGACTGACCAGGACGAGAAAAAAGCTTCCAAATCAGGCCTTCCGTCCTTGTACAATCGAAATTACCGAAATTCCTTTACGGACGCCGCCTGGCACCGAAAACCACATTAGAGGCCCCTTTTTACTTCAACACACGGACGAAACCCAATGCTCGCACGGGTCGATGAAGGCGGTCCAGCTACCGTCCGTAACGAACTCGTAGCTCGCCGCTTCCGAGCTGTCAGTTACGAACTTGCGAACTCTTTAGATTTGGCGCGATGTATGAGCGACTCGGGAGCCGCGTGCACTCTATAAAAGATTTGTTCCGCCAGGTTCTAATGAGTGCAATCATCCCAGCATTAATGCACTGGATCCCATCAGAACTGCGCAGTTGAGCGTGCTTGGGCGAGAGTAGTACTAGGATGGGTGACCTCCTGGGAGGTCCTCATGTTACACCCCCTTTTCGTTGTTTTTTTCTTCGTTAAAAGCGCCGATCTTTCTCGTTTCATCTGCTGCGGCCGTCGGATGAGAACTGACCCGGACGAGGAAAAAGCATCCAAGTCAGGCCTTCCGCCCATGTTCACTTAAAAGTACCGAAATTCCCCTACGGACGCGTCCAGGCCCTGAAAACCACATCAGAGGTCGTTTTTTAATACAACACACGGACGAAACCCCATGCATGCACGGGGCGATGAGGGTGGTCGAGCTACCGTCCGGAACGCACTCTTAGCTCGCCGCTTCCGAGCTGCCAGTTACGAACTTGCGATCTCTTTGGAGCTGGCGTGCTGTGTGCACAACTCAACGGCCGCTCACCCTCAATGAAACATTTGTTCCGCAAGAATCCAATGGGTGCGATCATCCAGCACTAATGCACCGGATCCCATCAGAAATGCGCAATTAAGCGTGCTTGGGCGGGAGTAGTACTAGGATGGGTGACCCCCTAAGAAGTGCTCGTGTTGCACCCCTTTTTCATTATTTTTTTTCTTTCTTAAAAGCACCGGTCTTTCTCGTTTCATTTGCTGCGGCCGTCGGATGGGAACTGACCGGGGCGAGGGAAAAGCTTTCAAATCAGGCCTTCCGCCCTTGTTCACTCGAAATTACCGAAATTCCTCCACGGACGCCTCCTGGCACTGAAAACCACATTAGAGGCCCCTTTTTACTGCAAAACACGGACGAAACCCAATGCTCGCACGGGGCGATGAAGGCGGTCGAGCTACCGTCCGTAACGAACTCTTAGCTCGCCGCTTCTGAGCTGCCAGTTACGAACTTGCGATCTCTTTGGAGCTGGCGTGCTGTATGCACAACTCAACGGCCGCTCACCCTCAATTAAACATTTGTTCCGCTAGAATCCAATGGGTGCGATCATCCCAGCACTAATGCACCTGATCCCATCAGAAATGCGCAATTAAGTGTGCTTGGGCGAGAGTAGTACTAGGATGGGTGACCCCCTGGGAAGTCCTCGTGTTGCACCCCTTTTTCGTTATTTTTTTCTTTCTTAAAAGCACCGGTCATTCTCGTTTCATTTGCTGCGGCCGTCGGATGGGAACTGACCGGGATGAGGAAAAAGCTTTCAAATCAGGCCTTCCGCTTCACTCGAAATTACCGAAATTCCTCCACGGACGCCTCCTGGCACTGAAAACCACATTAGAGGCCCCGTTTTACTGCAACACACGGACGAAACCCAATGCTCGCACGGGGCGATGAAGGCGGTCGAGCTACCGTCCGTAACGCACTTTTAGCTCGCCGCTTCCGAGCTGCCAGTTACGAACTTGCGAACTCTTTAGATTTAGCGCGATCTATGAGCGACTCGGCAGCCGGTACACTCTAAAAAGACTTGTTCCGCCAGATTCCGATGGGTGCGATCATACCAGCACTGATGCACCGGATCCCATCAGAACTCCGCAGTCAAGCGTGCTTGGGCGAGAGTAGTGCTAG
>JAKOGI010005143.1:0-7500 GCA_029747015.1 Carnegiea gigantea | reverse complement strand
GTTTCCCTCAAATTGAAACAGAACTCAAAAAAGTAAAAGAAGAAATTAGAGAAACAAATGAATCTATTGAACGACTAGTAATACAGATGCAATTATTAAAGATGACGTTTGAAGGAATGTTAAAACCCAAAAAAAAAAGAGAATATAAGCCAATAGAAATTAAACTTCCAGAAAAATAATTCCTAACAGTGATGATGAAAATTATATTAAGAGATATCAAGAGAAACTTATTAAAGCTCAAGAAGACTTGTTACAAAAAACTATTGAAGAAATAATTAGAGTTAGAGGAAAAGATAAACAAGAAGAGAGCGAATAATGGGAGAATACAATAAATCTATTGAAGAACTATTAAATGACTTTGAAAATCTCCAATTAACGAAAATAGTTAAACAAGTAAATATGCAATCAGGAGTTCCCACAGGAAGCATAAGAAGCAATAATCCAACTAATCATGAACAAGGTGAAACTTCTAACCCCTTTAGAAACAATAAAGGAACAAGAACAGATAAGAAGGCAGAAAGCTTTCGTTGTAGAAGATGGCAAAATATTAATGAAGAATTTAAACCAAAAAATTCTTTACTTTTAGAACCACTACCAACCTGGGGATATTTTTTAAACTTAGATTGTGCAACTGATAAAAGAAAAGATTTAGATACTTGGAGAGCTTCAGTAGTATTAGCCATAAATCAAGATCCAATTTATGTTGCTGGAGATAAAGATATAAATATTATATATGAATTAATAACTAGTTCTTTTCAAGGAATAGTATGAAACTGATATGCAAGAATTTCCTCCAATATACAACATTTAATAGAACTTGATGCAAAGAGAAACTTACAAATAAGCATAGAAGAAGGAGTACGGACGTTTGAAAAATATTTAATTGGACAATTTGAAGGCTATGAATATGTAGCAAATCAAGAGCAAGCAAGACATGAAAAAAGGAAAGAAGCTTTATATAAATTAACCAATTTAAGAATGTGCAATCTATGCAACTTTAAGAGTTTCTTTTGTGAATTTGACAAATATTACTATGAACTTTATGATTCTACAGAAAATCAAGAAACTTATATTCAATTATTATTAAATAAATTTCCTAACCCATGGAATAAATATTTTTCTGAAAAATTTGAAGAATTTGCTAAACATCCAAATATTTTCAGATCAGTAGCCGCAGTACAAACCTTAATCAATAGAGAAATAATGTAACTCTGTTTACAAGAAAGTAGAAGAAAATACATAAAAGAAGTAACTCTATGCTGCGAAGATGTTAAAGAACCTGAACAATATAGATGTGAAAATTATCCTAATTACAGACCAAAAAGAAAAAGGACTCTAAAGAAAAATATAAAGAAAAACTCACAAAGACAAATATCAAAAAGAAAATTTTCTAAAAAGAAAATTTTAAAACCAAAGAAAACAAAAATTGAAAAAGCAAAAACTCAGAGATCTGTTAACAAACCACAGAAGAGTAGTAAGCATTTTAGACATGAGTGCTTAACTTAAGAAAATTTTAATCCAGAAAATAGATATTATAAAAGAAACAAAAACCCAACTTCTTGTCAATGCTGGAATCGTTGAGAAATAGGGCATAAACTATCGATTGCAATATAAAAAAAAGCTAATATAGTAAACTTTTCTTAGAAGAATTTGAAGAGATTCAAGATGAACTTTACCCCATTAACTCTAATATACAAGAAACTATCTCAAGTTGTTATGAATCTATTAGTTCAGAAGTAACTACAGACACCTCTGAAATAGAAAGTTATTCAGACACTGAGAATGAATACTGAAGAAACCGGTGTAATAATACAACAAGAACAAGAACATAACGAAAACCATATAGGAGTAATTACTTTTTATCAAAAACTATATGCAAAAATAGTAGCAGCAAATTTATCTCTAAAAGATCCAAGAAACTTTATAAGAAAATTAGATGATTTTCTAATAAGAAAACTAATACGACATTTTAAATTGTATACTACAGAGCAACCAGTTAAAGTCCAACACTTACAAGGAAATATCATATTAAGATTAATGACTCAAGATATAAGTAAAAAAATTTTAGCTGAAATTCCCTCAAAAGACAGAGACTTAATTAAATATGTTCATCTACAAGGAATACAAATCATTGTAAAAGCATGTTTTAAAGAAGGAGTTAACTCACCCATCATTTTATCATTACATGATCAAAGATTTAAAAACATTCAAAATAGTCATCTCGGAACTTTACAAGGGAACTTGATTTATAAAAAATTAATCTTTGAATGTTATCCAATTTACTCAGTCACTTTACGAAGTAAAAATATTGAAGATACTCTCAATTTATAGTTTAAACAATTAACAGATATAGGATCACAACCAGGAACCGATGCGTTATCCTTTTACTACAGAGGATTATATATTTTTTCTAACACTAATTTTCCTATAAAAGAAGTAAAACAGACGGAAAATAATAACTATCGACTCGATATTTTCAACAGTAAGCACCATTATATCACCTCCAATGCAAGAAGCAAGGTTACCTGCATTAACAGATTTTCAATTAGTGGAAGAAGATGAAGCATCATGTAGTTACAAAGCACTTAGACTCGCCTACACAGAAAGGAGAATGAGAATTGCTACTCAACCGACTCTACTAAAAAGCTTTAGCACGACAAGAATACCTAGATTTCAACCCAAAAGCATAACAATTGCAAACACTAATAACAGAACTTACAAAATAAGGTTAGAATACTTTAATGGACAAACTTGGATAGAAAACAATGTCCTCATAGATACAGGGGCATCCCAATGTCATTGTATACCTCTACCTATAGCAGTTTCCTCAGCTCCAGGATATACTTTTGTCACATATGATGGTCGAAGATCTACTTTGAATCAAAAATCTAAAATTATGATGAGAACTCCTGATTCTATTTTATTAGAATTTGACTGTTACATCGACCACTCTATCAATAATGAATTTTATCACATTCTATTAGGAATGAATTTCCTTGATCACTTCACAAATTATGAAATAGGACCAACTCAAATAACATTAATCGATAAACAAACTACAATCATCCTTTAAAGAATATGAAGCAACTGCATTTTTCTATTCTCACATATATTGATGTAACTGTAAAAGAATCAGATATCACCACAACCGCCTTAATAGACACTGGATCATAAGTAACCTTTTTTTAAGGACTTTTTATCACGTAAATGGGAAAAACTCCCATCTGATCAAAGAATCAAAATCAAAGGTGTTCACCCAATAGCTACCTACTTAGAACTTGTACAAAACAATGTGCCTATTATATTAGGAAATAAAATTTTTAATATTCCTTTAGTATTACAATACAACTCAGGGTATGATATTTTATTAGGAAATGATTTCTTTAAACAATTTGCAAAATTTACTCAAACTCCTAATACAGTATATCTAACTATAAAATGTGGACATACTTTAAAAATTCTCATGTTAAAACAACCTTATAGAGTACGCGCAAAGCGCAGTGGACATGGTTATGAGCAAATCTCACTTCAAATGTAACTATAAAAACCCACTTTCACAGTTAACATGATCAAAAAAGAAGATTTACTTACCAAGCTAAAACAAATTTGTTTAGAAAATCCATTACAATTCTAGAAACCAGAGCATCCTACAGCTAAAATTTAACTAACACAAAAAATCCATATTAAAGAAAAACCAATGTTGTACTCGGAAGAAGACATTAAAGAATTATGAACAAAATTAAAGAATTACTAGAAAAAGGATTAATTAGACCTTCTAACGGAGCCTATTCTTCACCCGCCTTTATGGTAATGAACGAAGCAGAACGAAGAAGAGGAAAGGTTAGAATGGTAATAAATTATAAGAAACTAAATCAATTTACGAAAACACATAACTATTTCCTACCAACAAAGAGGTTTTGATTAATCTAGTTAAAAACAAAAAGTATTTCTCAAAGTTTGACTGTAAATCAGGATTTTGGTATATCAAAATGGAAGAATCAAGCATCAAATATACAGGCTTTAGCATATCTCAAGGATTCTATGAATGGATTGTCATGCCATTCGGATTAAAAAATGTAACAAGAATATTCCAAAGAAGAATGCACAATGCATTCAAACAATTGAAAATTTTCTTGTTGTATATGTAGATGATATCTTAATAAGTTCTAACACTCTTGAAGAACATAGAAAACATCTTAATATCTTTATTGAAACAACTATTAAAGAAGGCATTTGCCTTAGTAAAAAGAAAGCTGTCGTTGAAAAATAAAAAATTGAGTTTTTAGGTTTTGAAGTAGGAACAAATGGAATAAGCCTTCAACCTCATGTTTCAAGAAAAATAAATGAATACCCTGATTAACTTAGAACTAAAAAACAAATTCAAGGATTTTTAGGATTATTAAACTATGCTAGCTCTTATATTCCTGATTTGGCAAAAAAGAAAAAAGATTTACAAAGTTTGCTTTGCAAAAATAATACCCTTGGATGGACTGATAAACATACTAAAATTGTTAAACAGCTAAAAGAAGAATGTTTTTAGCTACCAAGTCTGAGACTCCTAGAACCAGAAGATAACTTAATTCTTCAAACAGATGCGTCTGATACCACCTGGGCAGCAGTTTTGAAAACAGACTTAAATGAAATTTATGGTTATCACAGTGGAACTTTTTCAGAACGAGAAGAAAACTATAACACTATAGAAAAAGAACTTTCAGCTATCATTGGAGAAATTACTAAATAGAGACTCTTTTTATTACCAAAGCTATTTAAAGTTTTAACTAATAATCAAGCAGCTACTACTTTTGTTAAGCAAGCCTTAGACAATGGACCTCACATGCGAAAATTACATAAATGGCAATTATTCTTATCCCAGTTTAATGCTACTTATGAGTATGTTGCAGGAAAAAATAACTTTGTTGTAGATTATCTAACTCGAGAGAATGAATTTAGAAGATAAAGGAAAGCCACCCATGGAACAAATGGATAGCGAACAATTGATAAAGGACTTTGAAGACATCATAATCAACATCAACGAATACTGTGAAGCTGTGAATGAAAAAATTGAACTCTTTGAAGAAATAGTTGTTGATCTTAGAGCCGATCTTGGAAAAGCTCGAGAAATCACAACTCATTTTTATCGAACTATTGAAAAGCTCACAGAGAACTATTCCAAGAGCACTGTAAAAAAGTCCGAATTGAACTTTTTGAACTATCTTTTCATCCTCAAACTAGCCAGCGATACACTTCAAACCCCCTCTCTGAAAAAGAGAAAGAGAAGCATGAATTGAAGGCTAAGTTATTAGCCCAAAGACCAATCATTCAATATACTGTCATCAGAACTCTTGACATATCTTCAGATATGTTCTATAAGAACTATTACAAAGCAATTATGCTGGCCTATCTGAAAATTTCTAAACTTCCTGAACTCTATTATAATTCTAGGGATTCTTTATTTCTCGGGATTCTTTCTTTTAATAAAGCAAGCCCGGAACTCATCTTTGAACTCTTTACCTACGGGTATTTGAACTTTCTTTATCTAAGTATGATCGAATTACAAAAATTTCCAAAAGACTTCAAAAGAGCTGTTAAAAACTTCAAAAGAAACTATGTCTGTCTTCATTTCCTCTCAATCTCTCCTGAGAAAGATGACGAAGCTATTTATGAAGCTATTCACCTAGTGGAAATCAGCAACATCACTCCCAAAATAACTATTCAAACTGAAAAGAACAAACACTTCAAGGCTCCTACTTTTGACAAGTCATGGATTAACTACAAGAGATCTATGGAGCATTAGCCATCAAATGCCAGAGTGAACGGCTAATGAGTAAAGCAGCAAGAACACTATACTATGAAAACAACTTAATCCTTACCACTACAGAAGGTGCCGATCATGTCTCTATTGATGACAGACTTTTTGACTTTAGTTATGAACTGGAGCCCAAGAACTTTCGAGGAAGCCTAGCTGTATAGACGAAATTTGCTGAATTTTATCAATCAGAGAAAGAAAAGGCCAAAGCACAAATAATGCCAGACAAGTAAATGATGTAGGGTACAAGAAGACAAATGATAAACTCTGTCAACATTCAACAACCGTGAATAAATGATGTAGGGTATAAGAAGACAAAGGAGATCAGAAATTCTATCAACAACCATTAAATTTATCCTTGCAATCCTATCCTTTGCTTATCCTTATGATGTAATCGCTTATGTCAAAGCACACTCCCCTTCCCCTATAAATAAGGACCTAGAAATCAGAGGAGAGTAGAGTATTTGGGATTCCACTATTTCCCTTGTAAAAAATACCTCTGTTATCTGTGAGAAGATGTTCTAATTTCCTCTTTCTGGGAAAGGAAAACAACTAGCAATGAAATAATCTTTCTTTAAACATGCGTCACACAATTTTTCTTTCAATCTTCAGTTATTAGCAAGAGTGCAGAACGTCTGAAAAAAGTAGATAATTCGTGCATCGACGGAGGAATAAGACGCGTTTGAAAGAGTAAGACGGATTTAACTCTTGAAGGCATAATTTCTCTAACTTAATTTTGTTTTTAAAAATTTCATGGCACACTATTTCAAATTTCATTTTGCTAGTTTAGTACCTGAGTACCACCTTACAACCTTTGCCTGTCAGTGTTAGTTACTTTTCAAATTCAAAGAAAGGTTTTAACGCTTTCTCCTTTTAAAAAAAAAAAAAAAAAACACTAGAAATCTAACAAATTTTGGTATCAGAGCCTTACCCAGATCTTAAAATAAACTTTAAAGTTTTCATTTTACTATTAAATTATCTTCAACTTAAAAAAGAGTTATCCAAGAAATAAACTACAATCCAACCTTAAATTAAATCGAGAAGGAGATTATTTAGCGGAACAAAATTTTAATCTACCTAACTTAAAACACTATACCCAAGATCAAGCATGGGCTTTTTTAAGGTCCTTCAATCTAACACCTAGAAGTATAAGACAAAATTTGTTAAATTATTATAAGTACAGATTAACTTATCTTTCAACCCTACCAAAAAGTGTTCATCCTATAACTATAAATTTAATAAAGGATAATATCGCTTTACTAAAATTAATTTTCAAATATACTGTATGGTTTCAACCAAATAGGAATATCAATAAATCTCAAATAACCTATTATACGGATAAAGAAGAACAACAGGAAGTAAAAGAAAAAAAAGAAACTAAAAAAGGATAAACGGCATTCATGCAAAACCAACAAACAAAACAAAGGGCATTCACGCAAACTCACCCAACAAAACAAACTCAAAGGCCGCATTCTCAACCAGTTTTCCCACCCCCATGTGTGTGTATATAGATATATATACACGTGTATATATATATATATATACACACACACACACACATACAAATATATACATATACACACACACATATATATATACACATATATACACACACACACACACACACACACACACACACACACACACACACACATATATATATATATATATATATATATATATATATATATATA
>JAKOGI010005142.1:2500-16012 GCA_029747015.1 Carnegiea gigantea | reverse complement strand
ATATGTATGTATGTATGTATATGCATGTATGTGTGTATGTATGTATGTATCTATGTACATGTGTGTGTGCATATATATATATATACATATACATATATATTGATTGGGGAAAAATCCGTTTTTTCCTGAATGGGCCCATACGAGTTTGACTCACAGACCAGGCCCATACGTGGAATAATGGGCCCAAAGACATCTCCCTAGAGGTTCCCTAAGGCCCATGCCTTGAGTCATGGTCCCTAGGATGCAACCCTAGAGGCTCTCCTTAGGGCCCTTCCACTTCGAGACTGGCAGTCTGCGCGGGCACTTCGGGTAAGATTACTGTTTTATCCTTTTTTCGAGGGGGCTATAAATTATCACCTGCCTTCCTCAGGAAAAGGGTTGGCAGGCTCATCCATTGAACTCTTCTTACACACTCTGTCTCTTTTGACTCTTGACTTGGACCCTGAACTAACTTGACCGTCGGAGAGGCGCTCCTTCGTCCACAACCCGAGATTGCCCTTTTTGCAGGGGGAGGCCGTTTCAGGAAGAGGACATCAGGTGTTGTACGCCCACTGTCAGATAAACCTGCTCCTTGGTCCCACGTCACCAGTAACCATACCTTAAAGGATTTCTTCCAAACCAGATTGGCACCGTCTGTGGGAAAGGAACGTTAGTGATGGTAGTGAGCGAAGCAACACGGGCATAGACTCGCAGGGATAAGGCCCCCGCAACTAACACCTCTGTGCCTCCGGAGTTGCAGGGTGCATCGGAGAGTCCACGGGCGAGCCCTCGAGCGGCTAGCCCAACCCCTCCTGAACGAGAGGTGTACGTCACAGTGGATGCCCTGAAAAACTTCATGTCCACCATGACAGACGCCATCACACGCCAGGTCTCTGAGTAAGTCAGAAGATCTATGGAAGTGGCTAACTCAGCCAGGCTGCTCCCTCACTTTGACTACCTACCGGTTCACGAAGGCGAGCCCTCCCACCGCCCGAAGCGGATACTGTCTCCCCATTACACGGAGCACGGGCGTGAAGTTTCTCAATCGGACCGAAGTGGTCGGCCCTATACGGAGCAACTAGGATGACGCGCGGCCCTCGGACCCACCAACTACACCACACAGGGGGCAACTACCAAGTCAGCGACTGGTTCTACGCACTACGTGCTACATTTCAGGCGAACTGCTTGGTTTGAGGAGCAAGAACAGACCTTTCGGCCTCAGTGGGAGACCTCCGATAGGCACCGGCCCAGCCCGGAGCACCGTACTCACTAGGAGCGCACTCGGAGCCCGCCTCCAAGGGAGGCACACAGTCAGGAGCCCTGCTGTGGCGACCGATCTCCCCCTAGAATTCCAAGGTACATCCAGGAGAGGAGGAGTCCTTCTGTCGTTAAGATCAAACGTCATCCTGAAATCCCTATCAAGGTGTAAGGAATGACCGCTCCGCCAACCGCTCTCCCTTTCTCTACCCCGTTTAGCGCTGAGATAATCAATGCTCCGCACTACGGGAAAGTCAAGATGCTGACGTTAGACCTTCATGATGGGACGGCAGACCTTGAAGAGCATCTGGGGGTCTACAAGGCACAGATGTATGTGTAGGATGTGGACGACGCTGCTTATTGCCGCTATTTCCCTACTACCTTAAAGGGAGTGGCGCAATCATGGTTTAATGGTCTGCCACCGGGGAGTGTTACATGTTTACAAGATCTGGTGTTCAAATTTGTTAGCCAATTCATTACTAGCTGGAAGAAAATGAGGACTAGCATCCACCTATTGCAGATCAAGTAGGGGCCACAAGAGTCCCTCGCCGTGTTTGTCAAGCGCTTCCATCAGGAGGCAGTGGTGATTCCAGACTTGGAGGATGGGGTGACATACACCTCCTTCTTAAACAGTCTTAAGTGCAGCCACTTCGAGTTTTCCCTGGCGGAACAGAAAGAGATGACGTTGGCCGAGGTGCTAAGGAAGGCCGCGGAATTCATTCGGGCTACTGAGATATGCGCCAACAACTTTGACGCCCCGAAGAAGGCTAAGGCCCGAGGGGATAAGAACTTCAACTGCGGGGACAGGAATCCCGGCCCCCGGGAAAGGAGGTCACAGTTCGAGGTGGTTGACTCCCGGTTTACCACCGATGCCAGGAGCATTCTCATGGAGGTTAGAGGACATCCAATGCTGCGAAGACCGCCTCCTATGACCGCACCCCCTAAGCCACAGAATGCCCGGAAGTATTGCGAGTTCCACGAACAGAGCGGACATGCTATGATTGAATGCCGAGAGCTGAAGAAAGCTCTTCACGAACTGGCAGACAAGGGTTAGATCGATCGATTTCTAAAGAAAGGACAGCAGTTCCTTCGACGAGAACAAGAGCCGGCTCAACCTCAGCAAGATAAGGAGTGCTCCACGGAAGTCGTGGCTGGGGGTTATGCGGAAGGAATAACTCAGTCGACTTGGAAAGCTCAACTCAGAAATACGCAACAAGTGCTTACCGCGGAGTAAGGACCTTGTTTGACGGTGCCCATAATGGTATTTGGTGGAAAGAAAGCTATGCGATTCGCTTCTCCCCATAATGACCCCCTGGTTGTCGAGATGAAGATAGCTAGCGCAATTATGCAGCGAATCCTGGTCGACACGGGTAGCTCTTTGGGCATCATAACTTGGGACAGTTTGAAGAAAGTCACGCACCCCAGACGCGACATCGTCCCCTTGGTGCACCCCATCTTGGGCTTCGGTGGGCAAGAAGTGAATCCCATGGAAATGATCCGCTTTTCAGTGCGTTTTGGTGACAAGATCAAGTCCAAAAATCTTAAAGTCGACTTTTTGGTCGTTGATGTGCCCACGGCCTATAATATAATTTTAGGACGGCCAACCCTCCATAAGGTGAAGGCCATGGCCCTGTACCTCCTCTAGCTTCAATTCAAAGTGGATGATAGTAGCATCGGTGAAATACGTGGGGACCAATGGATGGCCTAGGGGTGCTGCCTGGTGAGCATCAGACCTCCCGTAGAGCGGACTAGGGAGCGCGGACATGATGAACCGCCCCAGACGGAGAAGCAGGCAAGGACAGGACCGACTGCTTTGGCCTCGGAAGCTTTGGTTATCCACACCCTCACTTCAGTAGAAACCCCGCGGCCTCAACCAGAGGCCATAGATGAGATGGAGCACGTTTCACTCGAAGAGGAGCGGCCTGAGCGCACTGTGCAGCTAGGTCACGGCATCACGACCTTGGATTGGCAATCACTGCTTTCCCTCTTACGAGAGTACAAGGATGTTTTCGCGTTTAGGCCAAATGAAATGCTCGGCATCGCCCTAAATGTGATGGAACATCGGCTGAACGTGGACCCTCATCACAAGTCGGTTATCCAAAAGAAGCGCCATATGGGCCCGGAGAGAGTAGTCGCGGTTAATGCTGAAGTTTAAAAGTTCTTAGAGGCTGGTTTCATTCAAGAGTGTCAATATCCTAAATGGATCTCGAATGTAGTATTAGCAAAGAAACCCAACGGGACTTGGAGAATGTGCGTGGACTTCATGGATTTGAATAAGGTCTGCCCAAAGGATAGTTACTCACTGCTAAAAATTGACAAGTTGGTGGACGCCATGGCCAGACATGCCTTGCTAAGCTTCATGGACGCGTTCTTCGGGCATCACCAGATACCCCTCTGCCCAGAGGATCAAGAAAAGACGACGTTCATCACGGACTGCGGCCTCCATTGTTATAAAATGATGCCCTTCGGGCTAAAGAACATAGTGGCCACCTACCAGCGCTTGGTGAGCAAATTATTCGATCCCCTCATTGGTCAGACCATGGAAGTCTGCATCGACGATATGATTGTAAAAAGTAAGACCGAGGGGATCATGGTGGTGATCTGCGGAAGACGTTTGACATACTTCGGGCGTTCAACATGAAGCTTAACCCAAAGAAGTGCGCCTTTGGAGTTCGATTAGGCAAGTTCCTCAGCTTTATGATCAGCAGCCCTGGAATCGGAGCTAACCCAGACAAAATCCAAGCCGTCTTCGATATGAAACCGCCCCGGAATATACGAGAGGTGCAGTACCTGACCGGCTGCATAGCCGCCCTTGGACAGTTTATGTCCCGGTCTGCAGATAAGTGCCAACCATTCTTCCGTGTCCTACGCCAGTGGGCCAGCTTCAGTTGGGACCAGCAGGCTGACGAGGCCTTCCAAGCTTTGAAGACATACTTAGCTCAGCTACCCAAGATCGCCAGTCCCCTGGAAGAGGAAGTCTTGGCATTATATTTGGCTGTCTAAGAGCACGCTATCAGTGCTGTTCTTGTGGTAGAAAGGGCAAAGGAAGAAATTCCTGTGTACTATGTAAGTCACGCCCTGACAGGGGTGGAAGTCAACTACCCCCTTATTGAGAAGTTCGCATATGCCTTGGTAATAGCTAGTCGGTAGCTAAGGCCCTACTTCGAGGCTTACAAGATTTTAGTCTTAACAGATCAACCCTTGAGGAATATCCTTCAGAAGTTAGACGCCTCAGAGCGGCTCTTGAAATGGGCCGTCAAACTCTCTCGTTATGACCTGGCCTTTGAACCACGAAGGGCCATTAAGGCCCAAGCGTTAGCTGACTTCTTGGCTGAGAGCATGACGCCTGCTGAGGAAGGGGACTCGCGCCCACAGCTCTGGAACTTATACGTGGATGGCAGTGGAGCCGGCCTCATTATTGAAAGTCCCTCTGGGGCACGGTACGAGCATGCCCTAAAGTTCATGTTTAAGGCATCTAACAATGAGGCCGAGTATGAAGCACTCGTTGCGGGAATGAAGCACTCGTTGCGGAAATAAAGCTCTGCTACACTGTAGGGGCCGATTCTGCCCAAGCCTTCTCTGATTCCCAGCTAGTTGTCAGCCAGCTCAACGGTGTGTACGAAGCAAAGGATGACATTATGGCCGCCCATGTTCAACGGTTACGGGGGGCCACCAAGTTACTAAAGCATTTTACAATCATGCACATCCCTCCCTCAGAGAACCGACAGGCGGATGTCCTATCTAAGTTGGCAAGCTCATCCGATGACGGGAAACCCAAAAACATCTAATGTGAAACTCTGACGGAGAGGAGCATTGACCCACAGGAAGTGTTATGGTTAGACAGAAGCTTAACGTGGATGGAGGCTATCTGCGCATACCTCACTGACGGTACGCTGCCCTCGGATCCCAAAGAGGCAGATAAAGTGAAAAAAAGGTCGAATTGGTTTATTCTATACGAGGGAATCTTGTACAAAAGACCTTTCGCCCGGCCTCTCCTATGGTGTGTGACCCCAGAGGAAGGGAGAAGGGTACTGGAAGAACTGCATGAAGGCATTTAGCACACATGCTGGAGGCCAGCCATCATGGCCATTTGGACCGGCTACTACTGGTCTAGCTTACAGGAGGACGCAATGGCACTAGTGCGGACCTGTGACAAATGCCAGAAGTTTGCACCCATCCAACGAGTCCCCTCCACTGCCATGACGCCGATTGTCAGTCCCCTACCGTTCACTACATGGGGAATGGATATCCTCGGCCCTTTTCCCAAGGCTACGAGGCAGCGCAAGCACCTTTTCGTGGCAGTAGACTACTTCACCAAATAGATCGAGGCCGAGGCCAAGGCCGTAGCCTCCATAACCATCGCTGAAGTACAAAAGTTCATATGGCGAAACATTATCACCCACTTTGGCATTCCTAACGCCATAATTTTTGACAACAATTGGTAGTTTGACACTAGTAAACTCACGGACTATCTCAGTAACTTAGGCTGCTAGGCTTGTTTCACTGCTGTGGCACACCCCCCGACCAATGGCCAAGCCGAGGTGGCTAATAAACCTATCCTCCATGACTTGCAGAAGAAGCTTGACAATGCGAAGGGTAAATGAGCGGATGAACTGCACGGCGTCCTATGGTATCTACGTACCACCGAGAAAACCGCTATTAGCGAAACCCCTTTCATGTTAGCCTATGGATCCGAGGCTGTCTTACCCGTTGAGGTCGCCCTTCACACTCACTGGCTGACAACTTTCCAAGAGGAGTTGAATAATGCAGCACACCGCGAAGCCCTCGATCTCCTCCCCTCCAACCGTGGCGACGCTCTCCTCTGAGAAGCTCTCTATAAACTGCGCATCGCACGCCTGCACAACTACGCGGTATGGGTGTAGCCAATTGAAGTGGGCAACCTCGTTCTTCGATGCATAGAGGCTGTAGCTAGAGTGGGAGAACACGAAAAACTAACCGCCAACTGGGAAGGCCCATACAAGGTTGCTTCACAAATCCGCCCCAGAACATATCGACTGGAGACCATCAATGGTACCCCCATCCCACGGGCCTGGCATAGCAATAACCTGAGGAAATGCTATACTTAGGCTCGCGCTTTTCTTTATCCCCCAACAGCATGTACGTTTTGCTCATAAGTAAAGAAGTCAGAGGCCCAAGGCGGTCACTTTTGCACCAATGTGCACCCCTCGTTCTCCCCCAGCACGGCCTTACGGCTGGTCGCCACACTCTTAGCCCCAATGGGGACTAAGGGTCCTCAAGTACGGCCTTACGACCGGTCGCTACACTCTTAGCCCCAATGGGGGCTAAGGGTCCTCAAGCATGGCCCTACGACCGCCGGTCGCTACACTCTTAGCCCCAATCGAGGCTAAGGGTCCTCAAGCACGGCCATACGGCCGGTCGCTATACTTTTAGCCCCGTAGGAGACTAAGGGCCCTCAAGCACGAGCTGACGGCTGGTCGATAACTCTTAGCCCCATAGAGGGCTAAAGGTCCTTAAGCACGACCTTACAGTCGGTTGCTACACTTTTAGCGCCAATGGGGGCTAAGGGTCCCCAAGCACGGCCCTACGGTCGGTCGCTACACTCTTAGCCCCAATGGCGGCTAAGGGTCCTCAAACACGGCTCTACGACTGGTTGCTATACTCTTATCTCCACAAGGGGCTAAGGGTCCTTAAGCACGGCCTTACGGCCAGTCGCTACACTCTTAGCCCCAATAGGGGCTAAGGGTCCTCAAGCACAACCTTGCCACTGGTCGCTACCCTGTTAGCCCCAATGGGGCTAAGGGTGCTCAAGCACGACTTTACGGTTGGTCGCTACACTGGTACCCATAATGGGAGCTAAGGGTCCTCAAGCACGGCTGAAATGAGGTACAAACTCCCCAACAGCATGACACATCCCTTATTCTTTCACTTGGGGGCTGCTACCCTAATGATGCAAGAAAAACGAAATGCAGGCTGAAATGAAAGAACAAGTTGAAAATAGAAGAATGGACAAGATAAGTTGGTAAACAAAAGTGAACGTTCTTTCATTAACAAAAAAGAGTACAACCCCTTAAAAAAAAAAAAAAGAAGGGGCGGGGGACACATCGGGCTCTCCACTACCCTCGTGCTCCTCCTCCTCAGAAGCCCCGGCCTCAGCATCCAGGGGGTTGGTGACCTCATCCCTTGCGTCCTCACCCTCGGCAGAAGGAGGGATAAACTCCACCTCCTCAGGGTCACAGCCTTAATCGGCAGGCCACTGACGCTCATCCACATAGTGGAGGCAGGCCTCGAAATAGCTATCCTCTGGAAACTCATAGGCCAGTGTCACCAGGACTTTGCGTAAGTACCCGAGGGTGTCGGTATGGCCTTGCTAATAGCCTTGCTCCTTAGCTTGGGCCACATCAGCCCCGCCTTCACCAGTGCTTCCTCTAACTGGTGCTGCAACCCTTTCTTCTCGGCTTCACTGGCGTCCAGATCAACCCGCAGCTTTTCCTAACGTTGCTAGTACTGAGTGACAAGCCCCTCCAATCTTCGACATTCTGCCACAGCCCTCACCCCCAAGGCGAAGACCTCGACCATGGCTCTTTCTTTCTTGGTTACCTTAGGAGGATCCGGAAGCCTTGGGAGTTACTAATTCCCAGTACTTAACTAAATCGTGGACAAGTGAGAGCTTGGTGGCGGGATCTGCCTTGATGAAGTTGGTGGATGGCCGCTGGGTGATTGGGGGAGAACCGCCGGTAGCTTGAGGGGCGACCCCTATAGTTTTGGAAGGGGCGGTTTGCTCTTAAATGGGGGGGTGCGGTCCCCAGATGACCGGCTTCCTAATCGATGAGGGCCCGATCGTTCGGCTCCCGCTTCCCCCACCTGCGATGGGGCAGAAGCCACGGCCTCGTCTAGATGACCCTTGGTCCATTGCCGTTTCCGGACAGGTAGGCTTATGGCAGGTTTCTTTCCGCGAGGAACGAGGGAGGGTGCCTGCAAGAAAAAGATTTAGTCTATGGAATCCAAGAATTACGAGAAAGGGAGTGGGGACAAATAAGGTTGTGCACTGTACCTTTTTGGCCTGTTGGGCGACGAGGATTGCCTCTCCTCTTCCCGTCGGCGCTCGACATCGGCCACCACCTGTTTCGGTGTGGTGTCCCTGGTCACGAAGACCATCAACCGTGCCCTCGCTTGATCTGCTTAAAATAAAAGGGAAGTCAGGTCAGCACCAAACATAAAAATCGCTAGCATTGGGATGACTAAGTACCCTTGGAGTAATTCTTAAGGATTAGGAGGCCGGTTGCAGCGAGGAAGAAATCGTTAGCAAAGAACTTCAACTTGGGGAGCCAATTCAAAGGCTCCCTGTCACTGGACTTGCTCCTCCTCCGCTCGTGGCCCTTTACAGACTCAATTGCGTGAGCCATAAATTGGGGGATGGGCTGTAGCTTATCATCCTCGCGTATGTAAAACTGAAAGTAGCTGGCGGTCCTCCTCTCCCCGGTCGTGGGCTCCCGAAGGGGTTCGTCACGGGTTTTCCCTCATTCTAGTTAGGAATGTCCCCCCAACCTGACTCCCGGCGTAAGAAGAGGAAGTCATACTTCCAGTACTTCACTTTCGATTTCTTCTCGATGGTCGTCATGAAACCCGGCCTGCTGTTGAAGCAATATCACCCTAGGTCACGGGTCTCCTTGGGAGCCTTTTGGACGATATGCATGAGGTTGAACGCCCGAGCCGAACAAGTAAGGCTGCGCAACTCGCAAGTTGTTATAAAGGAGCAAATGTTGTGCCATGATGTGGGCACAACCTATGCAGGCACCGTTTCGTACTTGTTCAAGATCTCTACAATCACAAGATGAAGGGGGAAACAGAGACCATAGTTAAGGGCCGCACAATAGACCACTATACATTTTGCAAGCAGCTCATTCACGGTGGCATCCGCCTCAAGGATCACGAAGGTATACCCAGCAGGCAGGAGGTATTGCTTCTCGAGGGCCAACCTCTTTAACGTAGAAACGACCTTTGGATCAGGCAAGTGACCGCCCGGACCATCCTGCGGGTCCGAGCGGGTTGGGGCCCCAGGGAATTCCGACCCTTTCGCCACGATCTCGGTTACCTCAGGTGCACGACCCTTTCACTTAAGCACTAACTTACCCGGTCCCAATGGCACTTCAGAGGAAGAGGAGCTCGTGGATGCCCTTTCTGAGGACGAACTCTTCGACAAACTCTCAGAGAAAGAGCTAGACGAGGTCGTCCTTGAGGTAGAACTAGAACTCGTAGAGGCCATTTCGGCCTCCTGGTTGGACGAGAATGGAGCTAAACGGGGATTACCTTGTGTGCCCTCGACTAGCAGCTCATCGAGGGATCTGATGCATAGGGTAGACTCGGTCTTCACTATTCTTCGAACCTGAAAATCAGTCATATAATTAACTACGATGATCTCTCAGGGACACATCACCTCCACCTCTGGGTTGAGAATGTTGGAAGGAGAGGAATACTGGCAGCTGGACCATGAGGGAGTGTCCGGTTCAAAAAGAGGCACCGCATAGGGAATCTTTTTAGTTCCCTACATTTATTCTTTCGGGGGACAATGGCCACCACCCGACCATTAATAAAGGCCGAGAGGCTGGGGAATTATAGGTGCCGACCCTCCACTTGGGAGCCGGTTAACCCCTCGGGAACGTCCTCACTGGATGAGCAAGATGACGACATAATATACAAGAACAAACAATGCTTCGAGGGGACATGAAGGTGTACCTGTTAAAGATGAAGATTCGAGGGAGCTGTTTAAAGATCAAGACGAACGTTCAAGCAGGCCTTTGAGGATACAAAGGGGCGGCTTGAGGCACTACAGTGAATTCGAATGCAGAGTAGAAGAGGGGAAACAGAGCTTCTCTCTCTAGAAATTGTTTCTCTCTCTAGGGGGTTGAAATACGCGGAGAGCCAATAACCTCTCCCTCGATGAATCCTCACCCTTATATAGAGTGCAAAGGCGGGGCACACTTCCTGATGAAACCCAACAGGCACAGCTCCCCCCAACCGACGCCACATGGTGACCAGTCATCGCCACATCATTTGCAAAAATTGTAGACCTCGTAAAGGAATGGATCTCCAAAGACACTCCATGGTAGCCAGCTGCTATGCACCCAGCCTTAGCGGCTAGGGGTCTTGGGCATGGCCTCATGGCCATTCACTACACTCTTAGCCTCAATGGGGGCTAAGAGTCCTCAAACATGGCCTCATGGCCAGTCGTCATACCCTTAAGCCCCACGGGGGGCTAAGGGTCCTCAAGCACGGCCTTGCGACCAGTCGCTATACTCTTAGCCCTATAGGGGGCTAAGGGTCCTCAAGCACGGCCTTGCAACCGATCGCTACACGCTTAGACCCACTGGGGGCTAAGGGTCCTCAAGCACGGCCTCACGACCGATCGCTACACTCTTAGCCCCAAGGGCTAAGGGTCCTTAAGCACGGCCTCATGGCTAGTCGTCACACCCTTAAGCCCCACAGGGGGCTAAGGGTCATTAAGCACGGCTTTACGACCGGCCGCTACACTCTTACCCCCACTGGGGGCTAAAGGTTCTCAAGTACGGCCTTACGACCAATCGCTACACTCTTAGTCCCGCTTGGGGCCAAGGGTCCTCAAGCACGGCCTAACGGCCGGTCGCTACACTCTTAGCCTCAACGGGGGGCTAAGGGTCCTCAATCACGCCCTTACGGCCGGTCGCTACACTCTTAGCCCCACATGGGGCTGAGGGTCCTCTAGTACGGCCTCACGGCCTGTCGTCACACCCTTAAATGCCACGGGAGGCTAATGGTCCTTAAGCACGGCTTCACAACCTTTCATAACATACGGAAACAACCAAAGGGCAAGTCATATAGGGCTTATTTTTATTACGACAGTTATGCTAATACAAGCAAGCAAAGAGTCCGGGGTGGTACAAGAGAAGATTCGAAACAAAGCTAAGGCCACTCCTCGTCATTAAAAGGGGTCGGGGGGCCGGTCGATCCAGAGCCCTCCTCCTGGCCATCTTGGGAACTATGGACCTCCACTTCATCAGCCGGCTGCTGAAGCTGCGCTGCCCTCAGTGCGTGGTCGACACAGCCCATCTAAACCTTGAAGGTTGACCACCTCAGACCTATCTAGCTCGACTGCCTCGTTCAGCAGCATGGCATAGAATATCGCCTGTACTATTTCAGGGAGCTCAAAGTCGGCCACTGTGCCCTCGACCTCGGATAGCGAAAAGCATGGGCATAAGACGTGGAAGTCTTCAAGAAGGGGGCGAGGCGGATGCGAAGCACTCCTCCAGCGCCAAATAAAGGACTCTGTCACGTAATTAACCATCTCTCTCATGTTGTAGATAAGAGGGAACGCCATACTAACTAGGAAAATAGGGATACTGATCGCTGTCCCTATTTTTTCTGCCACTCCCCCAGGAAAGATGAACACTCAAATATCCTATGTGGGAGAATGACATTCTATTTATAGAGGAGGAATTGGGAGAGCTGGAGATAAGAGAAATTCCCAAGAGCCTAATGGCCAATCCACCTCAGACACTAACTATCAAATAAGCACAAATTAAGACCATTGCGAGCAAAGTAATGACTAGCTAACAAGATATGAAAGCATGGTCTTTTATTACTGTCAGGATAAGCAGTACAAAAGAGAAACAGGAGAAAACACTAGTAGGGGCGGGCCGCGCGTTCATAGGCTTAACGACTTCCCCTTGCTCATCACCATCCTAACGAGAGGCCGCCTTTTCAATGGCCGAGTCCTCGTCCTCCGGCTCCACCCCCGAGCCCTCTTTCTGTGAACCGGTTCCTGAACTCTCTCCTGATCCGACTTTTGGGCGGAATCGAGCTTCGAAGATCCGATCACCATACAGCTAGACCCACAACTCGAAGGTGCTCTAACGGAGCTTAATGAGGGCCGACTCTAAAGACCGAAGCGCCCGTCCTTGCAAGACCCCAAGCCTTTCGGCCTCGTTCATAAGCATCGCATAGAAGATCACCTGGGGTAAATCCGAGAGTTCGTGGTACTCGACGGCCTCCTCTGCCATAGCCAGCTCAAAGCCCGGACAGAGGGCCTGAAAGTCTTTTGGGAGAGGCAACGGGGGAAAGGCAACCCCACGTCGGTCCCATGCAAAGTGGCGAGTGACATACTCACCCATCGCTTTAGTATCAAGGGAGCACGAAAAAGCCATAGGGAGGACACCCGATAGCGACTATCGCTAAATAAGGAAGTATGAGACACCCTTCCCGTCGGTTGCCTTTTATAGTAGAGGAACTGACAGTTTCGTGCGACTGCCGTCGAGGTCTCGTAACCTGTGCAGCTGTGGACGGTGGCTCCAGGGCTGTCCATTACAAAGGCTTAATCTCTAAAGACCACAGGATGCATGCCAACCATCAACGGTGCTCCACATCCTGCTTGACTACTCGTCCGGCTTGATGTGCAGGTAAAATGTGGGGGTGATTGGGGAAAAGTTCGATTTTTCCCCAATGGGCCCATACAAGTCCGACTCATAAACCAAGCCCACACATGGAATAATGGGCCCAAAGACATCACCTTAGGGGTTCCCTCAGGCCTATACCTGGAGTCATGGGCCCCGGGATGCAACCCTAAAGGGCCCCCCTTAGGGCCCTTTCACTCCGAGACCGGTGGCCCATGCGGGCAATTCAGGTAAGATTACTGTTTTACCCTTTTTTCGAGGGGACTATAAATAGTCATCTGCCTTCCTCGGGAAAAGGTTTAGCAGGCTTATCCACTGAACTCTTCTTACATTCTCTCTCTCTTTTGACCCTTGAATTGGACCCTGAACTAATTTGACCATCGGAGAGGCATTCCCCGGTCTACAACCCGGGGTTTCCCATTTTGCAGGGGGAGGACGTTTCAGGAAGAGGACGTCGGGTGTTGCACACCAGCTATTAGATAAACCCGCTCCTTTGTCCTATATCACCAGTAACCATACCTTAAAAGATTCCTTCCGGAATCATATGTGCGTGCGTGCGTGTGTGTGTGTGTATATATATAGACACACACACACACATATACATACACACATATATGTACATACATACACACACACACACACACGCACGCACATATATGTGTGTGTGTGTGTGTACATATATGTGAGTAAGTATATGTGTGTGTATGTCTAGATATACACACACACACACACACACACACACACACGCACATATGATTCCGGAAGGAATCTTTTAAGGTATGGTTACTGGTGATGTGGGACAAAGAAGCGGGTTTATCTAATAGCTGGTGTGCAACACCCGACGTCCTCTTCCTGAAACGTCCTCCCCCTG